>JAZHYW010008813.1:0-22755 GCA_037355805.1 Ixodes ricinus | reverse complement strand
GTACCGTTCCCGTTGCGTATTGCTCTGTCACTTTCTATGTTTGGATCCGAGGTCACTGCGGCCAAGTGGAGACAGTTTGCTACTAACAGAAGTGAGCAGGAAATACGAGACAGCAACGGATCCGTCTCACTGGAGCCATTGCTCCTGGAAAGCGAGGAGTCCAGCGGATCTCTCTTATGACTCCCGAGGGCTTTCTGCAACGGACCTTTTGACTAACAACCTCTGGTGGAGAGGAGACCTGAATGGCTATCAAGAGCGCAGGAATCCTGGCCTGGAATAACTGCTGCCGTCGAGTCTACAGACGTGGATAATGATGCGATATTAGAATTGAAACGTGATGTTCCAGTTCTCGTCAGCGTGGCAAATGAGCCGATATTCAGCCCTGACAAGTACAGCACTTGGACCAAGATGACAAGAGTGACAGCTTGGATAAAGCGTTTCGCAGACAACTGCCGTTCACCGACGACTCGTCGTGAAGGTACACCTACGGCCCAGGAACTTCGAGCAGCCGAAAACGTATGGTTACGTCAAGTACAGCGAGAAGCATTTGTAAATGAAATGCCACAACTAATGAAAGGAGAAAACCTGGAAAATACTTCGCCAATACGAGACCTCCATCCTTTTATTGACGACGAAGGACTCGTCCGAATTAGGAGCCGCCTCCAAAACGCGGTGGTGTCCTACAACGAGAAAAGCCCCGTACTACTTCCAGGTGAACACTCTGTGACAAGACTGATTGTTCTACATGCTCACAAAGCGGTGCTCCACGGAGGGGTCGGTGACACCTTAACTGAACTGCGTGCTAGGTTTTGGGTCGCGCGTGCACGACAGGCTGTTAAACGGGTTACCGGAAAGTGTCTACCTGCGCCCGGTTCCGCTGCAGCGGACAATGAAGACGATTTAATTTAATTTTTTTAAATTGTGTTTTTAGGCTTGGGAACCTGGCATACTGCCTAAATTTTTATAGACATTTGTGACGCATATTTCTATACCTACGAAAGAACTGAAGAAACCGACTCAACTATCTGTGTTCTCGTTTTTGGGCCTCCGAAAACGGAGGTGACGTACAGGTGACGCCACAGCATTGTCGGTACCAGGTAGCATTTAGGGCGTCAGGACTCTGGTTACCGCAGTGGGTTATAGCGCGGTGGCGCAGTCGTTTCGCCGAATTTGTCAACATGGACGGCAATGCCGCTCTCGCGAGCGAGTTCGAGCTTCCGTTCGGTAACCGAACACCAACGGAACGGGAGTACGTGCGTGGCGGCCTCTGCTATCACCCGACGGAGACCGCACAGCCGGCAAGCGGCCCGCATGCCGAAGGACGGACGCCGGGGAAAGCGGCAACGATCTGGCCGTTCTGGCTGTCAAAGCGGCGCGTCAGCGACCAATCGCTGACGCGCGACGTCGTAAACGGCGCGCGTCAGCCCGTTTAGCGGGGCTAAGGCGCGCGACGTCACACGGCGCGACGCGTCGTTTGTGACGTCGCGCGTGCTTGGCCCTGTATCGGTCACACGAGCTCCGCTTCTCCCTGGCTTCTCCCGCAACTTCTCAGGGCGTCGCCCCAGTCGATCCCGGTGCAATTATTACCGCTACTGTTTTATTGATTTGCGCGGCACACAAGCGCCGGTTTCGGCTGCAAATTTAGGCAGACGTGGCCTGAGACGTGCCTGGGAACCCAGTTCAATCGCCAAAAAGATGTCCTAAATTGCTTCATTGTCCCTTTAAGCGGCAAGTGCGCCGATGGCTCCCTTCCAAGTCACCGAGTTCTAAGCTCTCGTCCTTTCGAAGTTACGGGAGTAGACTTTGCCGGACCCATTTTCGTGAAAAACTGTAGCGTAGTGAAAGCGTACTTTGTGCTATTCACTTGTGCTGTGGTTAGAGCTATTCATCTTGAGCTTGTTGTAGACCCTACGGCAGACTCTTTTCTTATGGCTTTTAGAAGATTCTGTGCCAGGCGTGGCACCCCGCGAGGTTGTGCACTCGGATAACACTGCAACTTTTAAAAGAGCGTCAAGAGAACTAGCTGCAATGCACCAGTTGCTGAGAAAAGATGAAGTGAAAAACTACTATGCTAGTCATCATGTAACGTGGAGATTTATCGCAGAAAGAGCGCCATGGTGGGGCGGTTTCTGGGAAAGGCTCATTGGAATTGTGAAGACGTGCCTTTGCAAATTTTTGGGAAAGGGGTCTTTTGATCTGCAACAGCTGGGCATCTTGCTGTCTGAAACCGAAGCGGTTGTGAATTCAAGACCGATCACTTTCATTTACTCCAGTTCCAATGAGCCAGACGTATTGACTCCGTCTCATGTTTTGTTAGGTTGTCGATCGTATTCTATCTCCTACAGAGGCTTCAGATGAGTCAAAGGCACAGCTAGAAATACTCAATCTTTGGATTCACCGACAGCGTGCGATGGAGCACATGTGGAAACGATGGCAACATGAATACCTACTTGTGCTCCGCAGTTTTCGCTCCCGAAAAGTGCAGCGTACTCATAATCTAAAAATAGGCGATGTAGTAATAATTCATGCTGATAGTGTAGAAAAACTGTTCTGGAAGACTGGGGTCATTACGGGACGCATTCAAGGCAAAGATGGTGTAGTGCGGGCATGTAAGGCAAAGCTGCCAAAAGGAGTGAAATCATCAGGCCTGTGCAGCTTTCGGGCCCCGGAGTGAGTTAAATATTGTAAACGAAGAGGAGGAATGTGCGCGCGACAAAGGACTGAAGACGGGGAAGTTCGGAAAGAGAGGCGCGAGGACTGAAAACATCGAGACGATCGAGGCAGTGGTGAGCGTTGTACATATCTGCTAAGTAAACGCGATTTTCCATTTTTTACACCGTGTACGTCGTTCCTCTAACTATATGATACACCCCTTGAGGGTTGGCTTCTTTGCAATGCACGTTCTATTTTGCTTTCCCTTTCCCTCTACGCTTGACGCGGCACTAACAAACAAAAAAGCGCCACGGCGTCGCGTTTTTCTTCCCCGTCCGTCCAATACCACCTAGAACACAAGGCCTGCGCGTTTCCTCCTCTAAACGTCATCACTAGTAGATCCCCGCAGCGCCCCTTGCTAGCCCGGATGAACTCCATCGTCTGCTACATCGTCTGCTCCATTGCCTGCTCCATCGCCTGCTTCAGTGGTCGTGCTCAGAACGAGCTCACATTGCTAAGACCGGCAACCTTGATGGCGTCGCATGCACGTTGCAAATGAACTGTGGTAGCCCGTTATCAGCTCGCGCTAAGCAGTCGGGCACGCGGCTGTGACCACCAGTAAATGCGACGTAGTTCCTCCGAGAATTCATGGGAGCGGCTGCGGACGCCTCTAGAGAACTCAAGCAGACGCTTTGCGAGCCCCATTTCGTCACTCCAACAGCTGAAACAATCCATTACGGTCAGTCTGCTTACGAAGCGGAATCGACTGATCGCAACTGCAACGACAATCAAATAACAACGCGCGCATAAACAAAGATAGAGCCGTCTATTTAGCGGTTTCAAACACCACTCAGGGGATCACACGAGTTTGGAGCGCATCTGGGAAGCGGAAGAAAGGCGCTTAGCTGCTCGACCTACGTCGTAAGAGGTTACTGTTGATCCGTTACAGACTGCGCTGTCACAGTTTCTTACCCAAATAGGTGATCATTAGAACGTGCGCAAACAACATGTTAAGCTTACCAGAGCAAGCGCACCAGCCGCTGTAGCATAACAAAAACAAAAAAAGTAACGAGAAAATGACCGGGCAAACATTTTCCGATCTCTGTAGGAAAGATGGGGTCCCCTTCTCAGGCGAAAATAAAGAGAAATGGGGAACAGGTAGCGAACAACGGAGAATAAAACAAAAAGTTAGCAGACGATAGAAAGATACAAATCACCTAGCAAAAAACTCCTTTAACGACGACAATCAATGCGGCGCTTATGGAAAAAATAAAAATAAAAATGGAAAGCAGCAGTATATAAAAAAAAGCTTCACTTCTTCTCTTTTCTTTTTGCAGTTGTTTGTTTTATTTAAATTTAAATGCTACAGCAACTTAATTTAGCTTTCCAGCCGTCATGTCTACCGCGAGCTGCTTCAGCGCCGCCAAGCACGCGCTCCATACGGCAGAGAACGCTCTGCTACATCGCTGCGTCTGCGTCGTAAACACATCGCAAAAACTTGTGTTTGTAGTGGTAGGCAGGCACATGGCATGCCTGCCATCTCCATGTATACGCTGGTGTTAGACAAACAAAATTCGAATATAAACGTGTAACGAGCTTGCCCCTTTTAATATATTTAATAAATAACAAAAAGCACATATGAAGATTTCGGATTAGAAACTCAATCGAAGGCGAAAATAGGAGGTCATCGCAGACGACAGCGGAAGAAAACAATAACAACAACAAAGTTGCAGACGGCCCTCAAGATGTCCGGGCGCAGCGTAGCAGACGGACTGGCGGTAGTAAGCCCCGAAGTGAAGGAAAGAGAGCAAAAACCAAGCCAAACCAGGCAAAACAAAACACACGATGGGTTGAGCCTCAAGTAAACAAAAAGGGAAAAACAAAACAAAAAAGAAACATAAAAGCAGAAGGAAGTAAGAACGCGACGGCGTAGCGGCTCCTCAAAAATAAAAATAAAGTAGACTTGAAAATTGGAAGGAGTTGCTGACGCTCCAACGGGTGCCGGCTCGTAGATAGAAGACGACAAACACGTTAGTCGACCCGGCGCTTTGTGCACCGCATATAACGTGACCGAAATCACCTTTATTTCCACTACGACGCTCTCCTCGTTTTCTTTTATTTTGGACGCGCAAGAAGTCTGCTTTTCTTGTAACTCCGCTTTTATTAATTTCAGTAATAGCGTCAGATTTGCATTTACACAATCGACTTCTTCCAGAGCAAACTGACATCGCAATAATGTAAGTGGTTCGAAATAGCCTTTTGCTTTTTCAGCATATTTGCCTATTCGACAAAACGGTTATAAGCAAGACATTCATGAGAAATGGGAACTGCAACAACGAAACGAATTGATTGATAAGAACAATAAAGTTGAAACGTAGCTACGTTCTAAAATTTTTGTACATTGCCCTTTAGAAAAAAGAAGAAAAAACACAGTGCGAAGGTACATTCACGTTTGGTCTCGCTTAAGCAAGTTGTGACAAAGTGTTTTATCCCGGAGAGCCCCAAAATTGCAACCTGAAAGCTCTAACATCTTTCCCACGCAAAGAAAATGTCCTTTACTTATGAGGTGGCACCTATTTTTTAACACTCAAAACAGCGAATACCCCTGACAATTTTTTTTTTTTTTTTCATTGGTCACCTCGCACGGAGATAGGCAAAACCAATGCGTTGCGGAGAATTCGTCTGCTAGCGGAGGCTCCGAGCTCGCCAGGGGTGCTACGATCACTTTTCGCCCGCACTCCGCGGGGCCCCTACTCTCGTCAAGCTTCGGGGTGTTTGCCGCTTGGGGCGGGTCGGGGATCTACTAACGAAACGTCATGCGCAGGCCTTGTGTTCTAGGTGGTATTGGTCCGTCGCGTTCCTTTCTTCGACGGCTTCTTTAGCTACTCCTGCGGGTTCGGTCACGCGACAATAGGGCTGGAGGAATCAACTAGAACAACTCTAAAAGCGAGTAGGTTTTTGGCCGCCGAGGGTCGGAAGTTCAACTCTCGAGTGAGATCGAGCACATTTTGGAATACAACACAACCGCGGCCTCGTGTGTGAACGTGAACGTGCGTAACGTTGCTTTTCGATTGTCGGTGCTGTCATTCCGTACAGATGTTGTTTATCCGCGCTTTGACGGAAAACTGGATGTGAAAGTGTCCATATTTGAGTTTCTGCAAGGATGACTACGAAAGCGTGGACTATACAGCGAATCGACGGGAAGATCTCGCTCCTTGACGGCATGGCAGGGTGAGAACTTTTTAATTTTTATGATCGTGGTTTCGTTTCTTGTTTTTACTTTTCGCTGAATGCATACTTGGGAGTGATTTGGTTGTGGCCTGGAAGCAACATATTCAAATGCTGGCGCTACTTGTAGGTGCAGAACTAAATAAAAATGACTTGATTTATGAGTTCAGGTTGGAATGTTTTCGCAAGGTATGCAAGTGATAGGTTATCGCGGTTGCAACCAGCACATCAATTAAAAAAACAACAACAACAACAGAAGTACATTGTGTCGTTTCTGCGTATCCTCATCGGAGCGCAGAAATGATCCGCTACAACTAACTAGTAAGACCTATATTTTAGCGGGTCTCTGAGCTGTAGTTTGGAGTGCACGCAAGCCGGAATATGGTTCATTGATCAGTTTACTTATCCATACACCAGAGCCATATACTAACAATTTAGCTGGAGCCTCTTCAGGCTCCCCAAGGAATCCTACCACATACTAGGAAGCTCTATGTAAGCATATTATTGTTATTATTAATTATTATTATTATTATTCTGTACCTGGTTATTATGTGCTCGTGCAATAAGCATTATTATTATTATTATTATTAGTAGTATTATTATTATTATTAGTAGTATTATTATTATTATTATTATTATACCGCATTCGGCACATCAAATTCAAAAATAATTTTGATGTTTGTGATCCAAAATACCAGATCGAAACACTGCCAGTGTTTTCTCTCAAATACGGAACCACTTCAGCTTAAAGAAGAGCATTCTTTTTTTCTATTTTTTATAACCATTTTCGATTACATTACCTTTCTTTGGATTAATATGATTTCCTCCTTTTTCGTTCTATTTCCTGCAGAAGCGGTCAAATACACATCCCGGATACTGCTTTGATGAACTCGGGCTACTGTACGGCTTCCATGGGGCAAGCTGAATACTGACAGCTTAGAAGAAGTGCTTTGGAATGTATAGGCAACTGGCTTGCTTCTAATATCACGTGTCTACAAGGCACATTTACGAAGATGAAAACAAAATACTGCTGTGGAGCGCGCTGTCAACGATCACTACAGCTAGCAAGGATGGAAACTAGAAAGATCTTCCCAAGCGAGCGGATACTTGACGCCCTACCTGCAACGTGGTACACCTGCAATGTGGCCCTGGGCTGTAAAAAGTAAGACACAGCCTCCCGGCCTTGGGCTATGTGGCCAGCCGTGCAGTCTACACCACCTTGAAAAACCTAAGGGGCGAAAAATGCAAGGCCGCATCGACAGCACAAAACAAGTTGACTACAGTTTGCTTGCACAGGAAGACTGAGCTCTCGCATTGAAACCCGTTATAGAAGGGCTTGTTTTTCCTGGTGTAAATGCTGTAGAACACAACTATGTTGTTCACCAATTGGTGATGCCCAGCCAGTGCCGACTTGTTACATATCTCATAATGGAACTACTCGCCCAAAAATAAAAAAAGACTTCCGACAGTGAAAATTAACATACTAGTGAGCTCATTTTAAAACACGTGTTGTCACGAGAAAATGCACAAGCATTTTCTTGTGACATGTTTGCAGCAAAATGAATGTTCGCATTAATGCCAAGAATGCCAGACAAAAGAAATGAAAAGCTGAAACTCTGCAATCAAAGACACTCGCTGCCAACCGTCACGGATGTCAAGAAGCGAACTCAGACCAAGGAAGAGTATGTGTGACGCCAGTGATGGTGAACCCATCGTGAGTGCGAGCCGAAGCATGTGTTGGACTGCAGTGAAAACATTCATCTGAGAAACCTTTGTTGCAAGATGAAACTTCGCGTGAATAATGTGACATGTGGCGATTCATTCCGCGTGGACGCCGCAGTATGTACGCTAAATCCTGATTCGCATGATGAGATTTCGCTCGGAATTTTCGGTCGCGACGCCGCTCGGGCTGAAAAAGCGTGAACCGTAGCTGAGATGGTCGACGTCGATACTGAAAATCGCAAGCCGAATCGGACCAACTGAATTAGGCATGACAAGTCGGCGATGGTCACTGGTAACAATGATCAACATTTCCTTGTATCTACTGTTTACATCGAGCCATGCTTACCAACCTTCAAATGTAAGCCTTTTGAGGCCTGCACTTACTTCTTATTGCAAGTACCGGGCCAACATTTGGTCTACGGACCGGCGTCGTTAGAGAGAGCAGACGACAAGCAGAAACGTTTGAAAGAGCAGACGACAGTTCGAACAATCAGGCGGCCGTTTGAACTTGAGAAGACGCACTGAACGTAGTCCGCAGGTGGTCCGCACAACTTGACGGTTTTCTGGCGTTCATGTTGGAACAAAACAAATAAATCTGATGACCACAAGTATCCGTGAATTCAACCCAAAGTCCTTCCCGCCCAAGCAATCGTTGTCCGACGGCGTCTGCTTTTCCCTTTTCACGGCACATATCCAGATTCTCGGACGAACGGACGAACCGAGCACGTGAAAACTGACCTTCAAACCTTTCTCGACACTTTTGGCGGCTCCAGTCGCGGCGTTTTGACGAGAAGGCAGGTTTTTGTCTGGTTCCTTTCAAAACAACGCAGGAATACACGTCTGGCATGGGGACTTCTGCCCACAGCCCCAGATCGGAAGTGCGACCGACGCGCCACCACCGCGCCGTGACGTCACAGAGATGAATTCGTGTATATCTTTAATGATTCATATGTGTTTATTAGACACAGAAATTTCTCATACGAATGAGATTTTTCAGTAGGGATCTAGCTGTCATTAAGACAAAACTACTCGCATACAAAACATTGATCCTCCCAACATTAGAATATGCAAGCGTAATTTGGAATCCACACCTAAGTTACCTAATCTCGAGGCTCGAATCTTCAGAACAAAGCAACCAGATTTATATGCAGTGATTATTCATCCGAAACTAGTGTCTCAGCTTTAAAAGCTAGCATAAATATTCCTAATCTAGAAAGAAGACGAAAAATAGCCCAATTGCGTTTTTTTTTTCAAGATGTACATTTCTCAGATTCCAATTTTCAATCTACTTAGTGCTGGGCTGCCAATTTCATATCATCCATATTAGATAATTCCTGCAAGATTGAACCATTTCAGTGCCATATTTACACTTTCCTCTTTTCTTCCTTAGAAATTTGCAACACTGACTAGAACAAACCACTTGACCATATTGTAACTGAGAGATATCGCATTTAATTTCAAAGAAGTGCATCAATTTGTGTATTTGAACGTTGATTGCTAAAACTGCATCATAACAATAACATGCTAATAAGCGTGTTTTTTTTTTGTGAGGGACTTTTTTTGTTGGTGTCTTTTTTATGTTCAATTACTTTTTTGTTTTTTTATTTTTTGAATCCCCCCTGATGTAATGCGTCTTTGGGTGCCTTTGAGGTGAATAAAATGAAATGAAATGAATGCCTCTGCATCATTTATCCAATTGTTACTTTACTTCATTTTATCTGGTCCTGCTACTTCGATTATTGCCATTTCGTAGAGATTCTTTTTTTATACAACTCCCATGTCGTTCAGAAATAATTACAACACCCAGTTTATTGCTTAAAAGAATAACACATCTGTCTCAAAATATCACTTTCTTGTATTTCACTACAATATTTGTAGGTTACACTAATTTTCCTGCGTTTTAAAATTGGTTCTTTAAATCACTCGGCACTCACAGCTCTCATGTTAGCTCATAAAAAATAAATACAGCAAAAACCCGCGTTTCTACGGCGTAAAAGCTACGCGCGAAGCCTTCAGCTCAGCTCTATAGCGCGGCGCTCGTCAGCCCGCTGCCGTGACGTCACTGGAGGGGTGTGCTGGCCTTCTCCTCTAGGTGGTGTTGGCTGTAGTCGAAGCTTGGAAGGGCGGATGAGTCATCAAGCCACGTCCCACTCCTGTTTCCACGTGGTCTTGCTCGGTGATGAACGCAGCGAACTTGCCTGGCGCATTGCACCGTGATGCACAATCAAGTACAGTCCACAGCGTCCGTGGTGATCCCGCCGTGCCCTCTCATATACGTATATAGCGCGACTAATGTTAATGGGGTGGGAGGGGTGACCTCTGCGCCCCTCCAAAAGTGTCGAAGAACCAGATTATCATCTTCGAAGTCCTCAGTTGGACGATATCCTGCGCAAGCACCTAACATTTAGGTGACGTGCCTCCAAACTCGGCCTTGAATTTTGCAGCTGTTTGGAAGGGGAGGGGGTGCGGGATAGAGGAGGACAGAAAAGCGAGTAGCGTCGTCACGGCAAAACAGGGCACATGTTGAAAACAAAAAACGAAAACGTTTACAATTTTCTGCAATGCCGAATTAGAGCGCAGCTTTTGAGGAGGAGAGAGGGGAGGGTAAGCCCCTCCTCTCCCTCCTTACCCTCCCTCGTCCTCTCCTGCTCCCCTCTTATTTAGCGTGAAAATTTCGCTAAATTTCTCACCAAATTCAGGGGAAATTTTTTCCGCTAAATTTAGCGGAAAATTGTTTTTCGCTGGCGGGGAACTTTTTCGATAAATTTAGCTGGGAAATGTTACCGCTAAATTTAAAGGGAAGAAAGGGCACTTCTGCATTTGATAAAAAGAAAACACTTGAATTGCGTTCATTTGGCCTTTAGGATAACAGATATCACAATTATGTCTGAATGCAACGCGCCGGAGAGCCATCAGAGCAGTTTCAACATAGGACTGAAGCCCCGCCTCCCTAGCCTTGGGCAGCCAAAAGATCAATTGCTGACGTCAGGTACAGCGACTGTCTTTCGCGTTTTCTCGCGTTTAACAATACTTGCGGAGGAAATGGTTTAGGTGTTCGGGTTCACGGGGTAAAACGTACTGGAATTCACTTCTAACGCATTTTGTTAAGAACCTCCGTAGCTTCCCTTTAATGGAAAATTTTCCTGCAAAATGTAGCGGAAAATTTTCCCTGTCAAATCTAGCGGGTAAATTTAGCGAAAATTTTCCCGCTAACATATGCGGGAAATTCAGCAGAAAGTTTACCACTGAATTTAGCGGAAAATTTCCCCTCTAAACTTAGTGGAGAAATTTTGCGAAAATCTTCCCGCTAAATTTAGTGGGAAAATTTTCATCCCATAATGCAACGCTGCGGTTACGGCCACTTGCATCATTCCCACAAAACGCGCGCGGTTACGCCGACGCCGACGGCGGCGCCGCTCAAGCTGAGGCGTAAAGGCTGAACTCCATGGGACGAATATGCTGCGAATAACCGACGAATTTTGCCCGGCGGCTTTTGCTCTGCGCGTGGAATCAACACAGTGGCTGCTACGTCGCGCGCAAAGCGAGCGTGCAGTCGGGCGGCGTTCGCCAGTTATTCGTCACATAATTCGTTTCATGGAGTTTAAGAGCTGCGCTATAAAAGAAAAAAATGAGACGTTTACAAATCGCTGGAACGCGAAATTAGAGCGCAGCTCTTGAGGAGCAGGAAAGGAGGGTACGGACGGGAGGGTATGCTCCTCCTTCCCCTCTGTACCCTCTTCTCCTCCTCTTCCTATTCCCTACTTTCCTCTCCTCCTCCTTCTCTATACACACCCCTCCTTCCGCAGTTTCCCCGCTAAATTTAGCGGAAAAATTGACGTCACGTGACCTCAACACCAATTCAGTTTCCGCGCTAAATTTAGGGGGAAAATGTCGGCACATGAATATGTGTCACGCCACTTATGAACAAATTCAGTTTCTCAGCTAGATTTAGCGGGAAAATTGACGTCGCGTTGTCTCAACAGCAATTCAATTCCTTGCTAAATTTAGTGGGGAACTGAATTGGTGTTGAGGTCACGTCGATTTTCCCGCTAAATTTTGCGCGATTACGCCTGACGCCGCGAAACACAGAAACGCAAACTAATAGCTGCTCTTTAAAAAACAAGCGAAGAGCGCGTTAAGTCCGCGTTCCTTTACTCCCTACTCCGACGCTCCGAGTTTCACTAGTCCGAGCGCAGCAACTAAACGACAAATGACGTTCAAGAGCGCGACACACCGAGGCTGCGTTCCAAACCTATATACTCGAATGGCTCCGAGTTACCCTGGCGGATTATGTCACTTGACAAGAAAAATAGAGGAACGCTGGACGCGGGTAGGCTTTCGGACGCTGAAGTACAGATCCCTTATCCTAGAGTGAAATCGAATGAAGTTTGGAACACGGCCCGAAACTATCGACGAGCCCACGAGCTCCTTCCGACCGCACGGTTATGACGAACCCGGCTTAATTCTCCTGGATATGTGTGCACAAGCCGAAATTATTTCGAAAATAAATCAATCAGGCCCGTGTGGAGCGGCAGGAGTCTAAAGCAAAAGAGACGGCGACGTTATGAAGTGTCTACGAACGTTCTAATATTCCTGAAAGGTTTGAAGACTCGCTCGCACACATATGTGGAAAGTTATCTTGGTCGATCTATTTATTGACCATGCATGCAGTTCCGATTTAAATTAAAGACAACATTCTTGAACCCGCTCTTCGGCGCAGAAAATCCTCAAATTTGTCAGATTCCGTGGTTTCCGTCTCGCGCTGTGAGAGCGGAAGCTACACCGATACCGGCACACCGTCGCTCGATAGCACGTCAATTCGTTTTTAGGCCTTATGCATGAAAAATCCTCTTCCGCAAGACTTAACTCGATATGTTGCGGCTTTCCAATCAAGGTATCTTGATTTGCTGGGCTAAGCTGGCCCAGCGTTTCGACTGTATTCTCATCTCAGCTTTTCTGTCGCTGGATGTCGGCACGCTACACGTTCGATAGATGAATTCGCTTTCAGAGGAGACGCATGACCGAACCTTTCCCGCAACGCTTACTGATGTTTCGGCTTTCCAGTCTAAGTATACTTTATTCGCTGCAACTGGGCTAAGCATTCTAAGCAGGGCAGCGGTCTGACTGTCTTTTCATCACAACTTTTCTGTCGCCGAGCTATCGGCACGCTCGTTCGATAGATCAATTCGTTTTCAGGCAAGACGCACGAACAAACATTTTCCTCAACGCTCACTGATGTTTCGGCTTTCAAATCAAAGTATCTTTATTCGCTGGACTAAGCATTATAAAAGGGACAGAGCGGTCCGAATGTCTCCTCATCTCGACAACTTTTCTGTCGCTGTGCTATCGGCACGCTACCGTTCGATAGATGAATTCGTTTTCAGGCGAGATGCATGACCAAACCTTTTCCGCAACGCTAACTGATGTTTCGGCTTTCCAATCTAAGTACCTTTATTCGCTGCAACTGGGCTAAGCATTCTAAGCAGGGCAGCGGTCTGACTGTCTTCTCATCTACAACTTTTCTGTCGCTGAGCTATCGGCACGCTCGTTCGATAGATCAATTCGTTTTCAGGCAAGACGCACGAACAAACCTTTTCCGCAACGCTCACTGATGTTTCGGCTTTCCAATCGAAGTATCTTTATTCGCTGGGCTAAGCATTATAAAAGGGACAGAGCGGTCCGAATGTCTCCTCATCTCGACAACTTTTCTGTCGCTGTGCTATCGGCACGCTACCGTTCGATAGATGAATTCGTTTTCAGGCGAGATGCATGATCAAACCTTTTCCGCAACGCTAACTGATGTTTCGGCTTTCCAATCTAAAGTACCTTTATTCGCTGCAACTGGGCTAAGCATTCTAAGCAGGGCAGCGGTCTGACTGTCTTTTCATTCGACAACTTTTCTGTCGCCGAGCTATCGGCACGCTCGTTCGATAGATCAATTCGTTTTCAGGCGAGACGCACGAACAAACCTTTTCCTCAACGCTCACTGATGTTTCGGCTTTCAAATCGAAGTATCTTTATTCGCTGGGCTAAGCATTATAAAAGGGACAGAGCGGTCCGAATGTCTCCTCATCTCGACAACTTTTCTGTCGCTGTGCTATCGGCACGCTACCGTTCGATAGATGAATTCGTTTTCAGGCGAGATGCATGAACAAACCTTTTCCGCAACGCTAACTGATGTTTCGGCTTTCCAATCTAAGTACCTTTATTCGCTGCAACTGGGCTAAGCATTCTAAGCAGGGCAGCGGTCTGACTGTCTTTTCATCGACAACTTTTCTGTCGCCGAGCTATCGGCACGCTACGTTCGATAGATCAATTCGTTTTCAGGCAAGACGCACGAACAAACCTTTTCCTCAACGCTAACTGATGTTTCGGCTTTCAAATCGAAGTATCTTTATTCGCTGGGCTAAGCATTATAAAAGGGACAGAGCGGTCCGAATGTCTCCTCATCTCGACAACTTTTCTGTCGCTGTGCTATCGGCACGCTACCGTTCGATAGATGAATTCGTTTTCAGGCGAGATGCATGAACAAACCTTTTCCGCAACGCTAACTGATGTTTCGGCTTTCCAATCTAAGTACCTTTATTCGCTGCAACTGGGCTAAGCATTCTAAGCAGGGCAGCGGTCTGACTGTCTTTTCATCACAACTTTTCTGTCGCCGAGCTATCGGCACGCTCGTTCGATAGATCAATTCGTTTTCAGGCAAGACGCACGAACAAACCTTTTCCTCAACGCTCACTGATGTTTCGGCTTTCAAATCAAAGTATCTTTATTCGCTGGGCTAAGCATTATAAAAGGGACAGAGCGGTCCGAATGTCTCCTCATCTCGACAACTTTTCTGTCGCTGTGCTATCGGCACGCTACCGTTCGATAGATGAATTCGTTTTCAGGCGAGATGCATGACCAAACCTTTCCCGCAACGCTAACTGATGTTTCGGCTTTCCAATCTAAGTACCTTTATTCGCTGCAACTGGGCTAAGCATTCTAAGCAGGGCAGCGGTCTGACTGTCTTTTCATCACAACTTTTCTGTCGCCGAGCTATCGGCACGCTTCGTTCGATAGATCAATTCGTTTTCAGGCAAGACGCACGAACAAACCTTTTCCTCAACGCTCACTGATGTTTCGGCTTTCAAATCGAAGTATCTTTATTCGCTGGACTAAGCATTATAAAAGGGACAGAGCGGTCCGAATGTCTCCTCATCTCGACAACTTTTCTGTCGCTGTGCTATCGGCACGCTACCGTTCGATAGATGAATTCGTTTTCAGGCGAGATGCATGACCAAACCTTTTCCGCAACGCTAACTGATGTTTCGGCTTTCCAATCTAAGTACCTTTATTCGCTGCAACTGGGCTAAGCATTCTAAGCAGGGCAGCGGTCTGACTGTCTTTTCATCACAACTTTTCTGTCGCCGAGCTATCGGCACGCTCGTTCGATAGATCAATTCGTTTTCAGGCAAGACGCACGAACAAACCTTTTCCTCAACGCTCACTGATGTTTCGGCTTTCAAATCGAAGTATCTTTATTCGCTGGACTAAGCATTATAAAAGGGACAGAGCGGTCCGAATGTCTCCTCATCTCGACAACTTTTCTGTCGCTGTGCTATCGGCACGCTACCGTTCGATAGATGAATTCGTTTTCAGGCGAGATGCATGACCAAACCTTTTCCGCAACGCTAACTGATGTTTCGGCTTTCCAATCTAAGTACCTTTATTCGCTGCAACTGGGCTAAGCATTCTAAGCAGGGCAGCGGTCTGACTGTCTTTTCATCACAACTTTTCTGTCGCCGAGCTATCGGCACGCTCGTTCGATAGATCAATTCGTTTTCAGGCAAGACGCACGAACAAACCTTTTCCTCAACGCTCACTGATGTTTCGGCTTTCAAATCAAAGTATCTTTATTCGCTGGGCTAAGCATTATAAAAGGGACAGAGCGGTCCGAATGTCTCCTCATCTCGACAACTTTTCTGTCGCTGTGCTATCGGCACGCTACCGTTCGATAGATGAATTCGTTTTCAGGCGAGATGCATGACCAAACCTTTTCCGCAACGCTAACTGATGTTTCGGCTTTCCAATCTAAGTATCTTTATTCGCTGCAACTGGGCTAAGCATTCTAAGCAGGGCAGCGGTCTGACTGTCTTTTCATCACAACTTTTCTGTCGCTGAGCTACCGGCACGCTCGTTCGATAGATCAATTCGTTTTCAGGCAAGACGCACGAACAAACCTTTTCCTCAACGCTCACTGATGTTTCGGCTTTCAAATCGAAGTAGCTTTATTCGCTGGGCTAAGCATTATAAAAGGGCAGCAGCGGTCCGAATGTCTCCTCATCTCGACAACTTTTCTGTCACTGTGCTATCGGCACGCTACCGTTTGATAGATGAATTCGTTTTCAGGCGAGATGCACGAACAAACCTTTTTCTAAAATTACACGAAAGAGTCAGACAAAGAGGACGGACAGGACAAACATCTTTCGACTTTCAACACATTGATGGTCTTTATTGTCAGGCTGACAAGCAACGAGCTGCCGAAGATTTGGGGAAAGAGTTAGTGGGAAAGATTAGACCAGCGAGAGAGAGGGGGGCGGAAGAAGAAAGGGGGGGGAGCAAAGAAAGGAGCGAAGGGGGCGGGAAAGGAAGTATGGGAGGTGGGGGCGCTTGGCGTGGACAGGAATCTCGTCCCGAAAACTCTCCGAGTCAACGCCCGCCAGTCCGGGCCGTCAAGGTCGCCAACTCCGGCCCCAGGAAGGTCAACTCTCTCTCCGAGAGCAGGAGTGACGGCGATGAGATGTTGCGCGGCGTTCTTCTCATGGCAAAGGCCTCCAATATTTCTCCGTCGAGTCTTTGCCTCTTCAAGACCTCTCTTTTCTGGAACACACGAGGAACGAAGCTTGCAGCTCGAAGTGAGTTCCAACCGTCGAACTCACAGAACTGCGGAAACCCTCACTCAACACATCTTTCCACAACATGATCGAGCGACCGCAAAGCCCGCGAAGTTGCTGACCTGCCACATCCCAGCCTTTTCGGCTATCTCACTCAGCGGAATCTCCTTGGCGGCACCAGAAGCGGATCCTAAATGCGCTTCTTGAATGTGGCCAGGTTAACAGCCACTATCGCGAGCTCCTTGAGCTCGCTGTGTGCTGTGAAAGACGTGTTGGCGTGAGGGGTTAGCCGACGTTCATGGAGTTCTACGGTGTGGAACTCTCTTCGGCTCGCAAGCTTTCGTTCCTCGTGGGCTGCCAGTAGCAGAGAGGTCTTGAAGAAACAAGACTCGACGAAGAAAAGTGGTCAGCTTTATCGGCTTCTGATCGGAACGTTTTTTTCAATCCTGCAAAGTGCTGTAGTGTCTCAGCATTCTCAAGCAATTTTAAATGAAGGTGCAAAGTTTTGCCTGGATTGAGATCTTTGTTGTGTTTGTCCGTTTTTTTTATCGTTGCCCCATCTCAGGGTTTACAAGATGTCGATTAATTACCAGCTCGCCTGCACTTTCTCACTGCTTACAATTCTACTACCTGACGCAGGTTTCGTCTTCCCTTCTCCTTCTTTTGTGTCAAACCTTCCACCACCTTCTCAACGAGCCTTGGCGCTTTTAACGCTGTGCAAGATCGGTCAGGCGACTGAGTGACCTCCAGACGGATGTGAGCTACTTTGGGCTCTGCCTAGGAAGAAGTTTGTGGATCCCAGCCTGCATGGCTATCTCACTCAGCGGAGTCTCCCTTGGCGGCACCAGAAGCGGATCCTACAATGCCTCGTCGGAATGTAGGCAGGTCCGCATCTTCGCGAGCTACTTTGAGCTCGCTGATGTGTTGTGAAAGGTGTGTTGGGTGAGGGGTTCGGCAGTTCTGTGGAGTTCGACGGTTGGAACTCTCTGGCTCGCAAGCTTTCGTTCCTCGTGGGCTGCCTCGTGGGCTCGCAATATTTCCCGCCCGTACCGGTTCTTGTGCGCCCCCAGGACGCGGGTGGAGGGGAAAGCGGGGGAACACTGAGCGCATGCCCTGAGGTGCACCAGCATCGGGTGTTGCGAGTCCGCCTCATCTTTGGTGATCTCCCGCTGATGCTCTCGTAGTCGGTCATTGACGCAGCGCCCTGTCTGCCCGATGTATTCGGCCCCACAGGAAAGGGGCACCGAATATACCCGAGCGGTGGCACAAGGGATAGAGGGCGCAACATGCTTCTTGGAGCACTCGGTCCTCGGGGGCGGGACGTTGTTGGTGAGGCGGCACATTGTGCCCAGCTTGAACGGACATGTGAATGCGACTTCGGTGTCGAACCGTCGGGCGGCTGCTTTTAGACGGTGCGCGGTGTTGTGGTTGTATGGGATGGCTACGAATTTCGGTCGGGCAGGTTTCTGGGGGCGGGCCTTTCTGTTATTAGTCTTTTCAGCGTGGCCGACAGCAGGTCGCGGGGATATCCGGCCTTTACCAGTCGGCCGATCTGGACCCCCAGGCTGGAGGCCGAGAGGTGATGGCAGGACTTGGAGCGGGAGGACGAGATCAGACATTTCACGATCCCCGCCTTGACCGTCTTGGAGTGGTTGCTGGAAAATGGAAGCACAGGCTTCTGTGAGCGTTGTTGGAAGCTCCAGCAGGTGCCCTCCGCCGAGGAGATCAGGCGCAGGTCCAGGAACTGTAGACCCTCTGTCGAGGCGTCTTCTCTGGTGAACGTTAGGCCCCGTGCATTGTCCTGAAAGACCTGCTGGATGGTAGCTGCGGAAACCCCGGAGTCGTGAAGCACAAGGTAGTCATCGACATACCTGTATACCTGTGTTCCCGGGGCCACGCAGTCGAGCTGGGTTCTAATGGCTTGGTCGACAAATGAGAGATAGACCTCGCTGAGCGCCGGCGCCAGGCAGGAACCGATGCAGATGCCGGATTTTTGTGTATATATTCTTCCGTCGTGTTCTATGAGGGTGGACCGGAGGTAGACGGCGATGAGCTGCAGGAATGCGTTGAGAGATATGCCGGACGCGTTTTGGAATTTGACAGGGCCTTGTTTTGTGATCGCTTCTTCTACCGAATCCAGGAGAATTTTGATGTCAAGACTGTAATACATGTCTGTGATGTCGAGAGAGAACATTGATGTCTTTTTCCCTGAAGAGTGGAGAAGCTCTATAGCTGGGAGGATCTCTTGTGAGTTGCCGACACGGAAAGGTTGATCTAGAGGGATGTTCGTCACATGTTTCTGTAGGAAGAGAGCGACCGGCTTTTGCCAGCACCCTCTCTCTGTGACGATGCTCCTGAAGGGGGTCTCCGGTTTGTGGGTCTTGGCCGTGAAGAAGACCGACAAGTACTGCTTTGAGGGAGCCGAGACTTTGGTCACAAGAGAGGTGAGGTTGTTGTTTTTGCAGATGGTCTTTGCTTCCGAGCGAAGGGAGCCGGACGGTCTCGTCTTTAGCTCGACAAAGTTCCTCTTGAGGGCGGACTCTACCTTTTCCCCGTAGGAGGCCTCGTTCATGAGCACAAACACACCAGTTTTGTCCGCCTCCAGAAGCTTGAGGCCGGATTGTCTGAGCTCGTCCACCACCGCAGGAAATTCCAGTTTTGCTGGAGGGGCCGCGCCGTGTGTGCAGACCACCCGAGAGCCGTTCCCGAGGAACTCCTGTCGGGCAGGCTCAGGAATCTTGGAGGCTATCTGATGGACAGCAGCCAGTTGTTCTACTCTGGTCGGCGCGATGTAAGGGGCGAACTTGGGTCCCTTTGAGAGAAGTGCCTCCGCGTGCGGCGAAAGGGCTGTGTCGGAGAGGTTCAACGGCGGCTCCAGCCTGAGGCTCACATTATCTCTCTTCTCTCTGGTTGCGGCTGCGAGCACCACTCTCCAAGAAGCGTCCAGCAGATCTTGCCCGGACTTGTGGAGGAACACGTAAGAGGGGTGTGCGGCGAAGCGCTCCCCGAAGATGCTCTTCATTAAAATTGGCAGCGACCTCTCCATCACTTGGATTTCGTGTGAAATTTCGTTCCGCGCGATCTGCATCACTCTGTAGTTGGAATTCCAGGTATTAGAAGAGAACCCAAATACCTGATGCACGGCGGGGTGAGGAATGTTCTTGTGGAGGTAGAGGCCGTAGGAGCGCAGGCGTAGGCGGAGAAGAAACAGCCTTGATACGAAGATGGCGGCTCGAAGGAAGGATGCGTGCTCGGAGTCGGTAGGCCCGATGCTTGGCAATATTGGACGTGACGAACACATAGCTCACAGAATTGATAAACTTGGATTGAGCGCGTTGGTAATAGATTCAAAAATATACGAAAGAGTCAGACAAAGAGGACGGACAGGACAAACATCTTTCGACTTTCAACACATTGAGGTCTTTATTGTCAGGCTGACAAGCAACGAGCTGCCGAAGATTTGGGGAAAGGGTTAGTGGGAAAGATTAGACCAGCGAGAGAGAGAGGGGGCGGAAGAAGAAAGGGGGGGGGAGAGCAAAGAAAGGAGCGAAGGGGGCGGGAAAGGAAGTAAGGGAGGTGGGGGGCGCTTGGCGTGGACAGGAATCTCGTCCCGAAAACTCTCCGAGTCAACGCCCGCCAGTCCGGGCCGTCAAGGTCGCCAACTCCGGCCCCAGGAAGGTCATCTCTCTCCGAGAGCAGGAGTGACGGCGATGAGATGTTGCGCGGCGTTCTTCTCATGGCAAAGGCTAATTGCTGTCTTGGCTTTAAAATCAAATCGTTTTTACCTGCTGGATTAAGCACTAATCAACTGAGAAGGGGCAGCGGTCCGGCTACGCCTTTCGTATTGACGGTCTCAACAGAACCGCAGGCATCTTGTTTGTTTACGTGACGTCACGGAGGGGGAAGAAGCCATTCGCGCTCCGAGAAATTCTCAATGCATGTAGAGCGCTCTCGGGCGTCGGTCTCCGGTGGCACTCCTGTCCGTTTAGTGAAAGGAGCACCACACTCTCGCGCTCAGGATCACGGGCTTAACGAGCCTAACGGGATTCTTTTACGCGCTACTACAACCGCGCCAATACAACCATTATCTTGATCTCGCACACTTCGACCATTCCTCTGCGCTGCTGTTCAAACAGCGCCCTCTACTGTGGACGAGAAAAACAAGGCGTGCAGTTCCAAGTCGTCATTTACCTCCAGACTCTTTAACAGCGGTAGGTGTTAGTATCCCATATCCCACGAAATCTGGCGTTGTTCGTACTCAAAAAACCACGTGATCGCAGGGAAAGAGGGATAGCTCCTCCGTACGATCACTCTTTCCCCATCACCCTCGCCCTCGCACAACCACCAAGGTGGAGACGCTCTTCCGCGTCTTTTCGCCAACGTCGCTGCGGGGTTCTGGCAGTTCTCCGGGTGTCTCGAAAAAAGGTGCGACCCTGGAGGCGCTCGCTCAGTTCTTACCCCCTTTTTGACATGGCCTTAGCTCGCAATGTTAGCTCTCCACCCTAGGAGCAGGAATGGCAAGCGCGCCGCGCTGAGTAGCGATGAGTAGCGTAGAAAACGAACTGCGAGGCACGAGAACAGCAGAGGCCGTAATGGTGAGTTCCGCTCGCAGATGTCGAGCGTTCCAAAAGCGCTTCATTTGGAGCGCGCATATTCAGCTCGCATGATATGGCTCGAGTTGGTCATCTTCCGCTCGTAGAACTCTGGCAGCGCCCGCCCCATGGAGTGCCTCCAACTCCGCCAAACTTGATCCGCGGGATTTCAGGGAGCTTGGCGGAAGTTGACAGAAGCGCGTACATCATTTCCTTCAACTTGACGGTTGAGCCGCGAGGTTGGCGAGGTCGCCGCAGTCACCGGGCCGGCCGGGTTAGAGTGAACTAGCCGCGCTGTCACGTTGGATCTTTTCGGATACGTCGGTTGTTTACGCGGAATCGGGGCGGCTCAAACGCTTCTACCTCGCGTAGATCAGGGATACGAGGGCGAGACTGGAGCTTGGCAATTAGTAAGAGATGACGCAATAGAACGTCAGAAAATGTGAAGGAGTCAGGCGCAAGGTTTGACCTGTTCATATTGCATGCAGCCAATGATTGTTTACGCGGTCCACGAAAACTCCCTATTGTCGTCTAATCAAGTTCCGAATGTTGTACGCGCCGAATGTTCTACGCCGAATGTTCCAGAAACCCACGCGGGTATATAAGGGACTCCATAAGTCGAGCGGAATCAGTTTCGTCCCAGCGTTCAGTCTCGTCCCAGCATTCTCGTCCCAGCGACCCCTTGCAGAAAACCCGGCAACAGTGTGTCTCGGCATGGTAACCATGGCAACAGCGAGGCGGTCAGCAGCTGCATGACATGGTGAAGGAAAGCAGGCCGCAACCTCGCTGTGTGCCAACCGAGCTTTAGGCGCTTCATGTGTTGTTTTAAGGGCAGTTTACGCACTCCAGAGTATCAGTGAAGATGCCAACACAGTAGTGTGTCCCGGTCTCGCACGCAATATGGATACACCGACAAATTCGGACGTCATGGAGTACTTATATATACCTATGGGACCGTCCGCTGCCGCGACCGTTTGGCTAACCTCACGAATTCGCATGCATTTCCTTAACGAGGATAATATATTGGTTCTGCATTATACTGCTTTCCGTTTTCTTTACTAATGCTGTTGGCCAGGCATACATTTGACGCGGATAAACGAGCGTCGGTTGTACCCGACGGATCCGTTGCCCTCCGGCCGGCCTCATGATTTTGCATGCAGTTGCTTCATACACTACGTTGTCATTTCATCGCACATTTATTTGGTGTTGCTCGGTATACAGATACCATTGGCGAGGCTAAATGAGCAGTCGAATTCCAGTATCAGTCCTGCAAACACCTTTCTACACTTTAACAATAAACGCGCAAAAAAAAACTTTACCTCGCAGGCGCGTTTTTTTATCTTCTTTTCTATTACTGAGGCATCCACTATACTTCGTTTCAGCTTGGGTCCAGACGCAGCCGATGCCAAGCGCGAGCTAAGCTTCCAGCGTCCCTGCCAAGCACGCGCGCTCGTGCAGTACAGGCACTGTTCAGGGCCACACGCTCGTGCTTGTAGCATCGGCTGCGTTTGGACCCAAGCTGAAACGAAGTATAACACCATTTTAATTTATGCTTCCATGCACAATTAGGACAGCACCGCATTAGGTTCCCTCGGGGCATCTATTTATGCAAGTTTAGTGGGGACTTGCAGACACATGATTTGTCATATTTGTCATGATTTGTCATTATCTCACCATTTGTTTCC
>JAZHYW010008812.1:0-86988 GCA_037355805.1 Ixodes ricinus | reverse complement strand
CTTTTCGGTGCACGGGCTTTTATGAAACTTATTCTTATCACACCTCAGCGAAGCGTGCACACCTTTTTAAAGGCACGAACAGTGAATTGGTCAAAATCCTTTGAAGCCATAAGCACCTTTGAGCCCTTAAACTAGGGGGCACAAAAGAGCAAAACCTTTTCAAGTTACTGGAAACTTCCAAGAATTAAAACTAGGAAACAGAAAAAGAAGGGCAACGGGGACACATGAAGGGCAATGAGGATCATATTTCTAAACTACCCGAGATTGGAGTAAAATAGAGTGGGTTGAAATTAAAGCCGAGAAGATAAGAAGGGACGAAAACAGTGACGTGTCAAACACAGCTACTTCGTTTATTTTTGCGAACATTATGCGGTCACAGAAACGGTGTGATAACCACGAATTTTTTATTCACTTCTAAGAACCTCGAACCAAGCGCCAAACTACACACTTTGTTATCTACAAAATCCGCTTAAAAAGAATTACAAGAATTTTTAGAAATAGCATTAGAGACATAAACGAAAGGTGCACCCGGAACACAATCTTTTGTTCACTTCCTAGATCCTCAAACCAACGCCAAACCACGCACTTCGTTATCTGCAACGTCCGCTCAGAAACAAAACCTACCGGTGCGCCAGGAACGTTATCACAGCGCTAACCACATACTGTCCGAAGACGATGATAAAAGCGCGTCATCTGCATGTCATCGTCCTATTTCTTTTGATGTTGGTTGAGTCGAGGTGGTAGCTTTAGGATGACGGTCTACTTGCGAAGTAAACGTGGAGGGTTCAAACTTCTGAACGAAGGGTTCGAATACGACAAGGAGCGCTGCTTTAAAGAGAAGGTGAGAGTTGTTTGCCTAAAGCATTAAATAGCGATATGTTTTCAAATTTGTAAGAAAGACTGCGCAGTCAATCATTCTGTTTAGCTTATTTTTAGCGTATTTTGTGGCCTAATCGCATATGGAATAGAATTATATCATTATGATGGGATATGACTATTAGGTAATTATTATTTAAAGAAAACTTAAGCGGTATTGTGTTTGAGGGAAAACACCTAAATCGTCTTTATTTGGCCCCCAGGATCACGGATATCAATATTATTTTTCAATATGGTGCACGGAGGCTGCAGAAATTAATTTTCAAAGTACGACTGAAGCCCCCCTTCCCGGGGCGTGACATTAGGAGTTTTCGGAACCCTCCGCTCTCGCGCATCTTCAGCGCCTGTGAAAGCTATGCACGCGCACTCTTGTTATTTTCAATAAGGTGAGAAAGAGACGTCGCGACTGGTGTCAGTGCGGGGGAATATACCTAACGAGCTTACAAATGCACGCGCTTACCACACGAGCGACACGCGCTTGGCGGCCAAACGATCCTAGTATGACGTCACGACTGGTCAGGAGGTTTGCCGTGTTTTCTCGCGTTTAGTTACATCTTCGGAAAAAACGAATGTGATATTAAGATTCAAGGGATAAAAATACCGCAAACTTAACCTCTCACTCGTTTCTATTTCTTTTTAGGAAGTGTTTTAGCTTTTCTTTTAATACCAGACTAAGGGTCAAGCTCTAAACGACTTCAATTTAATTCACCTTTCATTCCTCGCAGACATATTGGATATGGAGCAGGAAGCTCGAATACAAGGCAAGAGCACATACTATTGGTGGGCAAGTCGTGCAACTCATCAACGAACATACTCATGCCACCTCTCAAATGGAACAAGAAGCCAGGTTGGCTTACGCCTCGATGAAGGAGAGAGCCAGAACAACGGAAGAATGCAACCAAGCCGTTCTCGGACGCCTCGTCACCGAGATGACGCCGGAAGCGTGTGGCTACGTGCCACCTCAAGATCCCATCAAGAGAACATTGAAGTAAGCATTTAGTCATACTTTATTTACTGCCCAGTTTGCAAATATAGGCCTTAATAATATATAGGGTGGCTCAAGTCACTAGGCTCGATCTAAAATGGACCGTAAAAATCGACGCCTGCACGTAGCCATCTAAACTTTTCGTCAAAGGTGTAATTCACAGGTCGGTTTTTTCTTGTAAAATTACAAAGCGTAGCTCTCTTTCTGTAAAAAATAAGGCCAAGGAACTTGCCAGGGTCTACGGCGGGCAGCAACGCAGACGACAGGGGTCCAGTAGCGGGGTGTGTTTGGCGTTCGTATTGATAGATGGCGCTACCTCCTTATCGCGACGGCTCGCGACCACCGTGGTTTATTAAAATGAATATAATCTTTTTGAAATGTACCTTCGGTTAAAAAATAAATGCGAACAATAAAAGCAAAACTTAAAGTAAAAAAACGCGTCTGCATAACGGCGGCGCTTTTGCTGCCAACGGATTTCGTCTGCGTGTCGTCTGCTATCTTTCGCTGGTCGGCTGCACCTTCAGACGCTGCTCCCGACGCCATCTATCAATACGAACGCCAAACACACCCCGCTACTGGACTTGGTCGTCTGGGTCGCCGCCCGCCGTAGACCCTGGCAAGTTTCTTGGCCCTATTTTTTACTAAAAGAGAACTACGCTTTGTAATTTTACAAGAAAAAACCGACCTGTGAAATACACCTTTGACGAAAAGTTTAGATGGCTACGTGCAGGCGTCGATTTTTACGGTCCATTTTAGATCGAGCCTGGTGACTTGAACCACCCTATACTTTCGGAAAAGAAAGCACAGAAGAGGTATGAAAAATGGCAGTGGGATCAATACTTACTATACTTTAGTTATTTCTACAATTAAAGAAGTGTTTAAAAGCGTACCTTTGTGATGTGTTTAGATCAATATCATCTGATGGACTAGTCGGTTGAACATCTAGGCTGCGAAATAAAAATAAAACGTGGGAACGACTAGGCAAATAAAAGAGGACAGGACAGAGTCGTTTAATTGCATGGCGAGCCCCATAAAAACAGAATAAATAAGAAGGCGCGCGCTACAGCTCACGACAGGCACCATAAGCAGACTTGTCCCCCTCTTACTTTCCTAGTCGTTTGCTGTTTTTATTTCACGTTCTAGAGGTGCTTAGCGCGTAGACCCTCGTAGTGTTTAAAATCGTACATTGCACGCATTTGTTATTCGCATGTGTCACTGTTTCGAACCGTGATGCCAACGATATTCCAACTTTTTACGTGCAGGAGAGTTCGTTGCACAAGGAGCAAAGGCCCATACCCCTACCCTTGAGGTTAGAAGACGTTGCCATTCCAGCTAACTACGCGTTGATGAAAGACGGCTCGAGGTTTCTTGTATTCTACTCCGGTGTGCAAGATCAGGACCGCTTCCGTATTTTCTGCAGTGCACAGATGATTGAAGTTCTTCAAACGTCCAATAATGGTTTGCCGACGGTACATTCAAGGTTGCTACCAGAGCTGTTTTTTTTCCATAAGTCTACAGCCTACATTGTGAAGTTGGCGGATCTGTTCTGCCCGCGGCTTATATGCTGGTAACTCGTAAAAACTGTCCTATGTACACGCGAGCTCTGAGTGCCCTTGCGCGTGTGTAGGGGACTGCGAGCCGAGCACCAGTATTAGTTGACTAGGAACTTGCAGCCATTCACGCTTTCAAGACGGTCTTGCCAGCATCCGACGTGCGTGGCGTGACTTCTTTCATTTATCACAGTGCGTTTATCGCACGGCTTCAATCTGAAGGACTGCAAGGACTAGCCTGTGATCCACAAATCAACTTGGAGGCCCGGCATGATACTCGCTCTCACATGGTACAACTGGAGCGATATGGAGGACATCTTCACCGAGACTGGCTGTCCAGCGTACACTCAGATCTCCAACTGAGTGATGGATTACTTGAAGATACCTTTATAGGACGGCCAACGGCTGGGAGAAGGCGAGACGCACAGAGTTTTGGGTGGAACTCTGGAATCACCATGACACTCGCTCCAGTGCGACTCCAAGACCACTAACTTGGTGGAAACATGGCACAGGGACTTTCAGGCTCATGTGGAGTGCTCCCACCCGTCACTTTGGAGGTTCCTGGAGGTTCTACGCAGAGAGGACTGCATGCAGCTTCACCGGCTTACGCAACTTGAAATGGAGCAGCGATTCAAGCCGGCAACAAAATATGCTGAAGACTTCCGTAGCGCCTGCAGACACTCGCAAAGAGTATGACCACAACCATGCTCTTCGATATCTCAGAGGCGTTGCTGTGTAATGTATTCTTCTAAATTTTTTATTTCACGCGTGTTTTGTGAATAAACGATGTTTCAAGTTAAAATCTTGGGTTTGGCCTCAGATGTTATGCTTGCTTCTCTACACCGAATAGCCAGTGCACCGAAAAGACCGTGCACCGAAAAGTCCGCACCAAAAAGTCCTTGCACCAAAAACTCCGTGTACCGAAATGTCCGTGCACCGAAATTTCCGTGCACCGAATAAGTCCGTGCACCGAAAAATCCTACACCGAAAGTTCTTCACCCGAAACGTCCTGCACCGAAATGTCCGGATCCCATTAGAGAGAGAGGAGGAGGGGTGAGGAGGAAACTGGGGAGGGCTCTCGGAAAGATTGTTGGGGTCCCCCAGCGATGTTTTGTGGGTACTTTGCTGTGGGAATGCAGACGATTTGGAATGCAATATCTTCTTTTCACGTGCTTAGGACGTTTTAGCAGATTTAGAAACTCAGTTTCTGGATGTTCGACTAAGCGACTGGTCGCTTATCATTACAGATAATAAAATAACAAAACAACCTAAATTCAAAATGCTAAGAAAGCAGCTCAACGAAATGAAACCATTAATCTAGTATGTTCTTAAAAACCTGAAAATTAGGCCCAATGTGAAAAGCGTATGCTCAATGATCCTGTGCTTCTGAGAGTGAAATAAGTTCTGAGTTCGATCACTGTATAATATCAACACAAAATGTCTACTGTTGCACTCAAGAAACAAACCCCGTCGTATACCGCCCGAGTGCTCTAAGGCATCGGGTAGTGCTCAGCGATAATATCCAGGACTCGGAGGAAGGATCGTTGCAGCGGATGGGGCCGTTCATCGACTTCCACCACAGCCAGTTCAGGTGTATCATGCAGCGTTGCAGCAGTGCTTAATTTTCCAGCTCGCGTCCTCACGTTCCTCTCCCGCATTCCAAATCATCTCCTTCCCCACAGCAAAGCACCCACAAAAAATCGCCGGGGGATCTCCCCGACCGCAACTCCCCATTTTTTTTTCCCGCAACAAACTTTCCGAGGGCCCTTCCCCGTTTTCTTCTCACCCTCCTCCTCCCTCTCTAATCCTCCTCTGCCCCCTCCTCTCCCTCCATCTATCCTCTTCCTCCTCGAGCGAAATGGCGGCGCCAATTGAATCTGTGCCTCGAAATGGGTGAAATATCACCTATGATATCCGTAAATGACAATCACACCCTTGTTTTTCAGCTGATGGCTATATTTTTCGTTCAAACCATACATGTACAAGCTTACTCAAAAAAGTAATTAAGTCAAGTCAGTGAGTATTAGCCTCAAAAGCATTTTTGAGTAGTAGTAGAAATTACTCGAATGGAAAGTAGCTGAGCAACTACGTCAATGTACCGTAAAAGTAGCGAATTACTTTTTAAGTTACTTTTATTTTTTTTATGTCACAGCGGTAAGTACTTACATAGATTTTGGATGCGTTATTAGCGAAATTGTATAGCCAAATATAAAGCGGCTTGTGTTTCCACAGAAATGCTTTAATAGCTGGTTCTGCTTTTCTACATGCCTAATTGTTGTGTACTTCTTTTTGGTCAAGGATGTACTGCGGATGTATAACTTCTACTTGAAGGCTTGTAGTAACTGCCTGAGCTTGATTTTGCAGACAGTGTTTGATTGCTTAAGCAGTGTTGCGTAAAGTACGTCTTAAAACTACTTGGAAGTGCTAAAGTAAATGAGAGGTTATGTACCATGCTAAAGCAGTAAGTAGCCGGGTGCAATGCCGTACTTGAAGTGAAGTACGGTAAATACAATTTACTCAAAGCAAAGTAGTAAGCTACTAATAACATACTCTTTCAGAGCGCTCTTTTCATTCCTTACACGGCGTTTTTTTTGTAGCCCGGAAATGCATTTTGTTTAAGAGGAAATCGGAGGCATCCGTTTTCTTTTCGGAAAGGGCGGCAAAATCGAGTGTGCATAAATGTCTTGAAATACGTTTTGGGAAATGGCGGCATATGTCTAATACGCTCATAGAGTAGCATGCATTGTTCTCGCTGACAAACCACGGAACACGATCAATCTTATAAGGCAACTAATTGCATCGGTCTCATAGCCGCCATTTTGTTGCAGTGTTTATACCTCCCGTAGTGGGCGAGTAATTCCTACGATGGGCAGAAGCCGGGACAAGCCCTTTCTTCAATTGCGTCAAGTCTCCTTGAGCTTCGACATAAAACGAACGTCAGCCTCGGCGCTAATCCTCGCAGTTACGCGAGCCACTTTGCATCTGCGTCTGTTCGCTCCCGCGCCTCGCGGCAGTGTTAGCTGCATGTAGGGGGCTCGTCACAAATTTCTTCGGGTGGTTGGGGACATCCGGCCAAGCTTGCCTTCCTCCTCCCCACCCTTTTCTACGCCACTATGCCTCTGCAAAAATAGGATCATTGATCTTTCCAACGATCTTCTCTTCAGTCGATAGGCAAAGGCAACCACCAAAATCAGAAAGTAGCATCAGTAACTTGAGTAGCAGTCATCGCGGAAAGGTAGTCAAACCACGAATTACCGGCATAGAAATGTAATTGAAAGTCACTAAACTGCACCAGAGCAGCAGCGAACCACAGTAACTTCATCTGAAGTAGGTGAACGGCGTACAAGTCTGGTTCGAACCGAACGCATTTGACCGGCGATGCTGGCTTCGAAATCAACCATCGATAGTCGACGCACGATGCATCTCGGCATATGCGCCCGTGACGCTCACGCTCGCAACGCACGGGCTCATACACGGCCAAGGGAACAGTAATTACGATCGTCGTCACCAGGTGGCGCCTGGCTTTATCGTCAGCGCGTTACAATCCTGCCAAGTGGAAATGCCCGAGGTACGGTCGTACTAGACCTGAGAGGTGCGCCAAGCGCCGCTCGCTCCCGCACGCCTCCACCGGACACGCCGCACCGTGGCGTAGCTCCTGATGGGCCCGTGACGTGAGACATTCCAACAAAGCTCGGCACCCCAACCTACCAGGTGGTATTGGGAAACCGTTTTATTTGTTTTAAAATTGCTTTTCTTGCATTAACGGACGAAAGGTTGCTATTTGTGAGCTGCTGCCATGAAGGAGACCTCGGCTACAGAATGAAATAGTGTGCTAAAATTTCGGGTTTGTACCCTTTAAAGCAGAAGAAAAAAAGTGAAAGACGTTTACAATTATAACGCAATTAAATGCAAAGGTGCAAGCGAGCTGGACAAAAACGACGAAAATAATGCCTGGGAAAGGGGAACAAGAGGGACAGACGACAAGCACAAATCTCCAAACACAACTAGGTGACTGGTGCGCGACCGAAAAAATTCGCCCTTGTTGGTCGTGGCAGCTGATAAAACCCGTTTGCTCATGTGACGTCAAACCCCTGGTTAGCTCAGTTGGTAGAGCGCTTCACAGGAAATGGAGAGGTCCCGGGTTCGATAACCGGACCAGGCGGATTTTTCCGTCGCGCAGAAGTCACCTAGCTGTGTTTGGAGATTGTGTTCTGTCCTCTGCCCCTCTTGTTCCCCTTCTCCAGGGACTATTTTCGTCACGTTTACAATCCACCGTAACGCTGAATTAGAGCGCAGCTCTTGAGGAGGAAGAGGAGGGAAGGGTACTGAGGGGAGAAGGTGGAAAGTCCCCCACTATTAACGTAGATGTGAATCGACGTGTGCTTAACGCAAGTCGCAGAAAATGCACATGTTTTGTGAGAGCATCGCGTGTAAATTTGGCGTGAATCTGGCGGCGCAATTTTTCCCCCTAGTTTTAGCGGGGAATTTTTTCCACTAGATTCAGCGGGAAAATTTTTCTGCTTAATTAAACGGTAAATAATTTCCACTAAATTTAGCGGGGAATGTTTTTTCGCTAGATTTAGCGGGGAAATGTTTTTTCCGCTATATTTAGCGAGGAACTTTTTCCGCTAATTTTAGTGGGACAGTTTTTCCGCTAACGTTAGCGGGGCAGCTTTTTCCGCTAGTTTTAGCGGGGAAATTTTTTCCGCTAAATTTAGGGGAAGATTTAGCGTCATCGTCATCGTCATCGCGCAATTACGCCGACGGCGGCGGCGGCGCCGCTCAAGCCGGAAACGGGCGCTTAAGAGCTCCGCTCTAAAAACAACTGCTCTTTCTTAATATCTTTTCTAACGTTAGCTACAGGGAGACTACAATAATAAAAACCTGTCTCAATGCAATGAAATTTTGTAAAGTCCAAAACCGGACACAGCAGAGCGTCCGGCCAAGGGGAAAAGATCAGAAGGTTTAAAAGGCTACGTCTTGCAGGGCAGACTGGTAAACTGGACGATCACGAGCGTTGGAACACTGTGCAGAACCTTAGGGGCTTATTTACTGCCCTGAAACAATTGAAGGAACACAAGAGTTGGAACACCGCAAATAACCTCAGAAGCCTATATACTGCCTTAAAAAAAAACTGAACGAGAGCGAGCACAAGAACGTCGTGAAAAACCGCAGAGGCTCTTTTTCTGTCCAGGAAAGAAACAGCCAAAAAAACGGGATGGGACGACGCATCAAAACGTAGTAGCGGCCGACGCACCAAAATGTAGTAGCTGATGCACCAAAATGCAGTGAATCTATGGTGGAGAGGCGACGATGTCGGTGGTTCGATGATCATGCTGCCACTTGGCAGCAGGTGACATCTATGAAGGACCGCTAGAGCGGCAGGTCTATCGGATGCCCTGACGGGTGACGATGCAAAGGTGATTGATTTTAGGTTTAGGTTTAATGAATCATAGAACAGAACATCAAAACTGAAGAGCACGAACGGCAAAAGAGGCGCGAGTTCGGGCTCTAGTTGGCGCTTGTAACAGCACAAATAGCGCCCGTGATAAGGCAACAATCTAGTAAAAGCCAATTACCCCACTGCCAGTGAACTGCAACCCGCTACTAAATTGGAAAGTTCACGCGCCACGTACGTACAGCAGAGAGATCACAACCACGACTGGGGCAGCCCAGAAATTCAACCACTCCGTGATTGAGGAAAACAACACGGGCTAACAGTCACATACCGATGAGCATGTTTACCCTGTCGATCCTCGGCCTCAGTGTATAATGGTTCAATACGATCAGATATACAACTAGTCATTTTCTTTTAAATATTATTTACCCTATTTACTCGGAAATCACTCACGACACACCAAGTTCGTTCGTTGTTGTTGATGCCCACCAGGCCCAGCTGTTCAGAACCAGTGTTGCTGCTCGCGCCGACAAAATTATTATTCAACCAGTTTACGCGAATCGCACAACAGGTGTGAACTTGGCGGATCTCAAAAGATCACGAAATTTTAGGGAGAACATTATTTATAGCCTTTCTGTAGTTTTCTAAGTTACTAATATCATTTACGACTGCCTGAACGTCAACATCGGGTACAAATGTGACCACATCTGGTCGTCACCTGCAGAAAAGTTGTCATTCTACAGCGGTTTCGTGAGTCGTCACTTTGCCCAAAGGCTCGTCACTCGCCCTTTGGGGTAGTCAAAGTCTCCGAAATTCTATTTTGACTACTCAATGTAGTAACTTTTTAAAGAGCGTAGATTAGAGGAAACGTTTATTATGAAAAAGTTAATGATTGCAGGTGAGAAGACCTTGCCCTTGGGAAGGCCAATGCCCTTGCCGGTAACGGAACGGGGCGAGGTGTCTTTTCACCCTGAAATGGCTATCGTCCATCTTAAATATATGCTTTGAGGAACTGAAGCGGTTTTTCGTAGAGCCGCCTGTTTTCAGCTCCCTTGACCTCCGGTATGTAGAGGATTGAATCAAACGCCTACATGACGTCGATGCACCCATGGTTGAATGTTCGCCAGAGGCCTCGATGCTGACGTTAGCGCTGTAAAGTAAGGCAAAGCTGTCTTGTCTGCTGAGATGGCTTCTGAAACAGGCTCAAAGCATATTGATTTGTTTCTCGGTTTTGAGGTGCTTGGGTTCTACTAAGTCGAGCTTTTAACCCCGGCTACTTCTTCATTTCTAGCCCTGCTGCAATGCCTCAATTCAGCTAGCCAAAATGTTTAAAATTTGCATCAGAGTTTGGAGACCTTTTTCGCGTCCGGACTGACTGGGCCGCCTACTGCGGAGCCTACGAGTGTGCTGTAGCCCGTATCTTTTCCGTTTTTCGGGGGTAGGGGGGCGGGGGGATGGGGAGGGGGACGGGGGGGGCGGCTTTGTAAAGTTGGCCTGCGTAAGGGAGGGGGAGAGGAGGTGCAAGCAACACTACAGTTTCTTTGAAAAAAAAGGACCCTCCCCCCCCTCCTCCTCTTGGCTCCGGCCCTAGCCTCCGGGATGTGCTGTTTGAATGAAAACATAAAGTCCGTCTCGAGGGCAGTTGCAAAGTTATTCAATTTCACAAATCATGGAGTTCGCTTAAGAGACTGATGATGTGGGGCATGACCAAAATCCAAATGGTAGATCGTCGCTCCGTGCTATGTTGGGGTCCACTGGCCATTCTTCTGGAAGACTTGGGGAGACCCATCGTGTCGCATCCATTTTGTGAGACTGTACACTCTAAGAAAAAATGGAGGAAAAAGGTATCAACGGCGCGTCTTCCTCCCTTCCACTGACGCGCCCCCAAGCGGACACTAGAAAAAGAGAGGAACGAAACGTTTTTCTCCCCTCTCCAGACACACGGGAGAAAGCTTTCGCCCTCCCGACTCATCTTCTTTCGATTTCGTTTTTCAAGCACGTCGCGTACGTTGTTTAATAAATGTTGTTGAGTTGATCGAGCTTCAGTGGTAGCGAAGGCCACCTGTAATGCCGTCTTCTAGTCGAAACGTGCAAAACATTTCCGCTGCATTGACGTTTTTATCACTAATTTTATCAAACGAGCAAACGAAGCCGCTAGAAACAGCGAAGTTCAGGAGCAGTGCCAGTGGCGCCGGCCCTACGCACACTGGGTAAGATGGCCGTCTCCCGATCGCGCAGGGGGGAGGGGAGGGGAGGGGAAAGGAAAGTGAAGGTGGCGCAAGCGGGGCGGCCATATTAAAACTGCTTACGTTGCCAGCATAGGTTTTGCAGCGAAGAAGGTGCTGGCACATACGGCGGACTGAGTTTTACTTTGTCTTTCGTTTTGGAAAGAGAATGTATTGTTATGTTACATAAGTCCTCCTGCATTCAGATAACAAAGTTTAATTATATTTGTCTTGTTTACTTGGTTTGAAACCCTAAAAACGGGCTTTTGACGACTTATTGCTTCCATCTTTTTCGGAGTATGCAAGTCAGTTATCTCGCTGCTCTGGTTTCGGTTACAAAAGCAAGGCAAAACGCTCGTAGTTCCCGCCCTCAGTACACGTCGGACACCTTCCACTCTTTGACACCGGATAACTGGATGAACAAGGATTTACATTTACTTCAAAGATCACTTTCCCCGCTTCCTCACCGTCGAGCAGCCGGATCAGCTGGCAGTAAGCCGTGGATGAAAGGCTTGAGCATCAACAGCCTAGAGCAACTACAACAGCCCAAGCGCACCCAGTGCCGATGCGGCACTGACCGTGACCGTTCTAGCTCTTCGTCGTGACAAGGTGTTGCAGAGAGCAGGGTAAAATACAACTACACGGACCATCGAAGTAAACGCACTGTTATCGTAAAATCTTGGCTTGTGATAGCGCCTTTGTATATCATCTTATTCGTTTTGATGGAGAAACGGAAACGACGGGCATAACAAAATCGTTAGCATATTCCGCGTTCCTCGCAAAAGGACTTACCCAATCACCTGAGCGAACAGCGCGAAACACGGAGTCCGCACCGTCCTGACTTCCCAGTCTTTTACCTGCTTTAGAGCAGTTTGCACCTGCTAGTAGGTGTGCCTACTGAAACTGAAACATAGGGGCAGTGCCTAAGAAAAAAATACAAAGTTGGGAAAGCTTGCTCGCTCTCCCCAATTTCTCAACTCTCAAGTTATTGTACCATAATAAATTCACCAACACCTCTCCCCAAAATAAAGAAAGAAGCACTATGTTCAAAACAGAACGAGCGGGTTGGTAGGAATAATTATACTTGAGGAAGAAACCGAGAAGGGACGTCCCTTCTCAGTTTCTTCCTCAAGTTTAATTAACACTATGTTCACTACGTAAAAAAATCATCTCAGTTCATGCATTTGTGGGCAGGTAGGAAACGTTGCCCTAATTTATTCACACCGCATGATGAGCGCAACAAACTCGCACGAGATTTAAAGGAAAATATCGGTGGTCACTTAAGTTTCCCTGAAACTCACTCTGAATAACCGGTCGTTTGCAGGACCGAGTCATCTACTCGGGTGGTGTGAGTCGCTGTGCAAACGCAGTCCAACAACACGAATCATAAAAACGGCAGATGTAGGACAATTGTTCAATTAAAACGACGTAATTTTGTTGAAAACGCCCGCAGCTTTTTACTCATGGTATGCGTCGAGAATCTTCTGCATTTTGAATCGGAGCGAAGGAAGATGTACTTTTAAAAGTGCTCGCTGCGTCCTCCCGGACCAGCTGGACCGGATCAGCTGACGACGACGGGACTGAACCCGTTGAACCTCAACCCCACATTAACCAATTTACGCTCCGTGTTGGCATGGGCTTCTACCTCCAAGCACCGCACCAGACACCACAAACATTTCAACTGTTCGTCGCGTCGCCGTGTTGCACCAAACAAAACGAGATCGCCAAAATCAATTGCGCAGCGCTGTCGCCCTATTGAAAATATTTCTAAAGGGCCCGTCAGCCTTGAAGGATTATGGGACCTCACCGGCCTTCAAAACCCTTCAAAAATACTCTACAAACAAACCCTTCAGGGATACCTCATAGAAAACCCTTTAGCCCCACAGCCCTTCAACCCGTCAAACCCTTTAGCCCATCAACCCTTTAGACGCCCAAATGACTATCAACCATAGTCAAAAATGCAGTTCAAAACATTATTGAAAATTTATTGCAGACGCTAGTTGTACATGCATATTATAACTCAAAAAGGCAATAAAAAGCAACGTTTGTTGACACCCGGCTCAAGGAGCTGTAGACGAAAGAGATCATATCAAATAGGGACAACTGACTTTTTTATCACAAAGAAAAAACTTTCAAAGTACTCACAATGCCGCTGGGTAAATTCCTGATGCACGGTAATTAAGCTAATAAAACCGAGCAGGTGCACCTCACGGACACATACACAGTCTCAGTAAGCACGTTTAGCGAAAACCACGAACTCGCAAGCAGCACCCGTCGCCGTTGTGAAATCCCCAGCACAGTCACGCTTTCGTCCATGATGACGTCGCGCCGGCGTCTACGGCATATTTTTCGCTCGCTGGATGCTTCTGAAGTAGGACGGACGAAGAGGCGCAAGGAACAAGGCAAGACAGCGGCCGTCATCCATCTTCTCAGGAGCCACAGTGCCATAATCCCGGTGCGCAGGCACAACATGCGGTGGGGCGCTGACCCCGACTGCCAGGTTTTTCAGCGAGTGAGCCGGCACCGGTCACCATCTCCTTGAATGCGCTGAACACGATGGTGCTCGAGCGGTGTTGAAGGCGGCCAACGCAGAACTGAAGTTCACCTGCTGAACGAAGGAAGAAACCGCAAAGATCAAAACAGACCAAGGGGCGAGCCCTCAATGCTTAGATGCTCACCTTCCTGAAGGAAATCGGTCCGCTCCAAACATCCACGCCGGCTTGTGGGTTAACCGGAACCGCCCACGAGCAGAGAAAAAATGGCTATACTGGCGGGTGGCCTCCCCACACCACTCTTTCCTGCCGACTGCTGGCCTGGCAACCCTGCACCCACTGCCCATCGCCGGGCGGAGAGAGGCGCTGTGTGGGTGGCTTTTTGGGGACCGCCACCCATGGAGGAACCGGTTCCCGAGCGAGTCCCTCTCGCGTGCGTCCCTGTTCCTGGAAAACGCACTGCTCTGGGCTTGTTTTATTATTATTATTATTATTCATGGTTGTACGGATTTCGCCTCGAGCGGACAGGACTGCGTTCGCCTCAAAACGCCGCTCGGCCAACTCCACTCGGCCCGCGGCTCGTGAATTCTTCACATGGGGTGGTCGCCCTCAGTGTCCTCCTTGTCGACCGAACACCCGGGCAGTGACATACGGGTCCAGGAGCCCACTCGTATTTGATAAAAGAGCAGTAATGTAAATCTGGCCGTACACACATACGATCGGCATTCTCCAAATAATTTTTTCCCCGTCGCGTGGAAGACGACGAAGGGGGCCAAACACCAAGATGCACGGCACATGGGCTCCCATCTTGAAGGCCGCAGTTCGCGTTTTCCTTGTGACGTCGCCATTAGAATTAGTACCACCGGCTGCCTAACATCAAGACCGATCGATTGACACCAATTTCATCGCAATCGGACCGACCATTCGTCCAAAAATGGCACTTGAAGACCGGACCAAGCCGCCTTTAGAACCTAGGCCTAACCTCGCCACGACGCTGGCGGCTGCGGCTGCGGCTGCAGCTGCTATGCCGGAGCCCCCGGCGAACGATCAATCCCCAGCAGTGACGGAGCCAAACCCCACCGACGACACAATGGAATTCGACGAGCTAAGTGGCCGTACGTTATCCCACCCCGGCCCGTGGAAGCAAATGCTCAGCGACAGACGTAAAGCCAAGCAGCAAGCCTTTTCAACGAACACGCAGCCGGCGCCCGGTAAGCCTAACAGCTCTTCTCGTGTTCCGCGAGCCCCCAGACTCCCCGACACCGATTATAAAGTCATATACCGCCCGAGAGACGGACTACGCATCGCGGCTTGGAGCGACCGACAACTTACAGCAAGCATACAAAAAGCCAGCCGAATACCCGAAGGAGCCTTCAACCAACGCGTGGTAATTCAAGTGCAAGCAGTCCAGAACCTCATCGTGGCCAGCACCCCTTACGACACTTACGCCGACGCCCTAAGCGACGTCACGTCGCTACAACTGGAGGACGCAACGTATGAAATCTCGCCGTACGTTAAGCCTTTCCCTGGAACAGTGCGGGGAGTCATACACGGTTTAGACCCCGGAACCACCACGGAGCAGCTCCCGAACATTATTGCCTCTCCGGGACCTAAAATACAACAGGCAAGAATGCTAGGCAAGTCCACATCTGCAGTTGTAACATTTGAGGGCCCGCACGTCCCTTTCTACATTCATGCTCACGGATTGTACACTCGCTGCCGCCCATACAGACACTCCATCCAGTGTTGCTCGCTCTGTGGTGACATTGGGCACAGACGGGACATCTGTCCTAATCCAGAGGTGACTGTGTGCGAGCGGTGTCATGAACGAAACCCCGCGCCGGAACACACGTGCACCCCAAAATGCAAGCTGTGTGGACTCGACCACCTGACGGCTAGCAAAGACTGCCATAAGAAGCTCCGCCCACCACCACCGCCACTACACGTCCGGGAGCGCCTTGCTCGGACTACGCCGACATTCCAGCGGCAGCCTCATCACCAGGTCCCAGCAGCTCACCCACCACCTTCCCCTCAAGCGCAAGCCAACACCCAACGACGCCACTCCCCTTCGCAACAAGGAAGCTGGTCCACAATTGTCGCTCCCCCAGAAACGGCCCCGAATGATTTCCCCCATTGCCAGCACAGATAGCCTCTGTGCAAGATAAAAACAGCTGCATCAAAATACTAGAACGGGAGAATGCGCAACTAAGAAAACAACTTGAACTGCAAGCGGAACGCACCGAGAAGTTAGAACGTCGCATAGAAGAGCTAGTGACCCACTTAGAAACAATCACGAATGCACCGGCGCAGAGTGCTGTGCAAGCAACGCCCACACCGCACCCAACGCAACAGCCCTCCGTGTTTCCAACCCTACAAGATATTGGAAGGCTCGAAAGATTAATTCACGACCTTGGCCAAACAATTGAACGCCGTATCGATGCGATTGAAAAAAGGCAGGAAGCCAACGAGACAGTCAAGCGCAAGACGCGAAAGAAGACCAAGCAACCCGCCCCCAGTGACCCACCTAGAATTACGCCCTCCGACGATGAATGGGAACAGTCCCATAGTGGTGAACCCTAAAAGGTCTCCCCAACACCACTGATGATTTGGCAATGGAATTGTCGCTCATACCGCGGCAAGCAAAATTCACTATCACTGTTTGCAAGCATACATTCGCCGGCCGTCATCGCTCTTCAGGAAACTGGCACAGATCAGATAACGCTCAGGGGGTACACCGCGTTTATTACCGATCCTGACTCACGAACGGCCATTTTGGTCCAGACAACTCAGACAGCGCAGGCGCACACCCTCCCCACAACCTTGGACTATGTTTTCGTAGAACTCATCCCAAAAAAGAAGACACAAGCCAGCCTTTTCATCCTCAACATATATAGCCCCCCATCGTCACCCCTCAACGAAATTGACCGCCTCTTCAAGACCGTTAGACAAAGAACAAAAGGGCACGGACTGGTGATCATTGGTGATTTCAACGCGCATCACACAGTCTGGGGTTACCATAGGGACAACAAAAAAGGACGGCAACTCCATGAAGCCATTAGACAAAACAATCTTCACTTGTGTAATACCCCAAATTCCCCCACGCGGATGGGTAATAGTGTCTCACGAGACACTACTCCTGACCTTACGCTTACCTATGGACTCAAAGATCCAACCTGGGAATGCCTCACAGAAACATTGGGAAGTGACCATTATATCATACAGCTACAGCTCCCCCATCATAAGGCCGCAGCACAAAGAATAGGCACTGCCCGTCTCACCGATTGGAAAAAATTCCGGGAAACAACACCCACGAGCTCCATCAACGCGATTGAAGAATGGACAGCACAAATGTTGGAGGCAGCTAAAAAACATACCAAGGAATTACCGTTAACCCAAGACTGCCCCGCAATCGACGCATACCTCTTACACCTATGGGAGGCCCGGCGAGGGCTAACAAAACGCTGGAAAAAACGGAGAACCAATCGAAAACTTTGCCTTCGTATAGCACAGATAACACACGAAGCGGCAACATATGCCATACACCTCAGCCAACAAAACTGGTCGCAGTTCTGCACGAAGCTTCAAGGTACCCTCGGCACCCGGCGCACGTGGCACCTGCTTCGGTCCCTTATCGGCAACAAAGAGTCCAGATCGGCCACAGCTCATCAGCTCAGACGGCTTATTCAGAATTGCCAAGGCACAGAAGAAGAGCTCCTCGAGGAGCTCAAGAAACCGTGGCATGACACCAGCGACAAGACCCAGCCTCCCGCCCAACCGTACATGGGTACTCCCAATCCCGAAATGGAGGCCCCTTTCACGCTCGTGGAGATGGAAGCAGTGGTTCACAACTTAACCAGGAACACCACGCCAGGCAAAGACAAGATTCACAACAAGTTGATCCGGAACCTCGACGTCACTGCGTTGGAGACCCTCCTAAATTATATTAACGAACATTGGACTGCCGGCACGCTGCCCCCCAGTGGAAGCATGCTGACATCGCCCTAATACCAAAACCCGGAAAACCGCTTGCTCCATGCAGTGTTGGAGGTAACGCGTTACTAGTAACGACGTTACTGGTGACGCGTTACATTTTTCGCTAACGCAGTAACGTATTCGTTAGTATTCTGAATGACTAACGAGTAAAGTATTTTCGTTACTTTTTACGGTATCGGCTACCAAAATTACGTTACTCGTTACTCGTTACTTTTGATCAAAACTGGCGAAATACATTAGGTATTTGGGAAAAGGTCACGACGCCTGATCTAGCGATCAGAAGAGCAATCTTGTGCATAAAACTGGAGACGTTAAGGGAACTAGATTTAGGCCACTAAGCTCAATGGAGGATCTAGCTTCTCTGCTCGAGGGGCAACTGCTCTCTGCTCGAGGGGCAACTACTTGCGCTCGAGCGAGCAATGCCCAGGCAACGTCGTATCTTGCTGCTAAGAGTTCTGAGCCTTCGATTTTCTAAAACGGTGGGTTTTCCACTTATCCGTCCATCTATTCACCCATCCATCTCAAAATCCTGCACAAACTTATCGCTGCACGTAACCAGCATCCCTCAGAGTAAACATAAAAAAACAAAATCTCACTTCTCGAAGGCGAAAAGAACCTTCGACCAACAGCTAATTCCTATCGTCCTTCTTCTTTTTCTTTTTTTTGTTTTCTTTTTGATAGTGTCATTATTTACAAGGCTTGAACGAACGACTGCGTTACAGCCCCCTCCCTTCCCTCCTTCCTCTTCCCCCTCTGCTTTGTGCAGCAGAGGTGGACAGCGGGTGTGTGTGTGTGGGGGGGGGGGGGAGAGACATCCGTTTACAACAGTGGACAACTAGTGGCGAAGCGATTTGCTCGTTTCTCTAGTTACAAAAAAAAACAAAAAAACACTGTTTGTGAAACATTTGTCGTTGCCTGAAAGTTCCTGACCCACTTTTGTACACAAAAAAATCTTTCGCTTGATTAGTCTTTAATTCCCTAAAATCATAATAAAAAAAGGAAAAAAAAGTTTTAAACCTAAAAAAAAACTTACAAACACAAAACCTTTTTTTTTCGCAGAAAAATTAAGAGCTACTGCTGGTAAGAGGCAGCAAATGATTATAACCAGTGTGGTGGTAACCGCTGTCCTGTTCCACATAGTGAAGTAAATCAGTCTCTGGTAATAGTATGAACCGGACTGTTACTAAAACCGGCGTAGAGACGATGGGTGTTGGTTGGCTGGTTGTGTTCCAGCAGTCCCCGTTCGCATGCTGTAGTTTATAAAAGCCGATTGACTTTCGATTGGTCTCGTGAAAGTTTTCTCTTTCACGAGACCGAAGGCATGTTTGTAAGCGAACACATCTCTGCCACACATGTGTACTCGAACACAAAAGTAACGTAAAAGTAACGTAAAAGTAACGTTCGTTATTTTTGAAGAGTAACGGTAACGGTATATCGTTACGTTTCTAAAAAAGTAACGTAGCTCAATAACGCGTCAATTTTTACCGAACTAACGAGTAACGCTATTTCGTTACTTTTTTTCGGTAACGGGCACAACACTGGCTCCATGTAACCTAAGACCCATCTCCCTGACGTCATGTGTGGGAAAGCTCCTGGAACATATGGTGCAAAACCGCCTCTCTCCATATATCGAAGACAACGGCCATTTCCCGAACACCATGTACGGCTTCCGACCCCATCTCTCCACCCAAGATGTCCTCTTGCAGCTAAAAGAAGAAATCATCGATCGGCTCACCAGCACACACAAGCGTTGCATCCTTGCCCTGGACATCAAGGGTGCTTTTGACAACGTCTCCCACCAAGCCATCCTTCAAGGACTAACCTCTATCGATTGCGGACAACGAATCTACGACTATATTACGGCTTTCCTCACCGGTCGTACTGCAACTATCGGCATCGGACATCTCCGCTCGAACACGTTTAAGACCATCTCCAAAGGCACCCCTCAAGGCTCCGTGATATCACCGCTTCTATTCAACATCGCTATGAAGGACCTTCCCCCACTCTTGCAAAATATCCCGCATTTAAGGCATGCAATCTACGCGGATGACCTCACCCTATGGACCCCTACGGGATCCATGGGCGAGCAACAGGACTCCATGCAAAGCGCCATCGAAAAAACACATCAATATCTCAGCGCCAGGGGCCTTGAGTGTGCGCCGGAAAAATCCGCCCTCCTTACTCTATGCACGAAGACGGCGCACCAACGTAAACGAAGCATCCCGGATCCGGAGATCACCATAGCAGGAAAGCCTGTCCCCAACGTTCCCCACCTCCGTATTCTTGGCCTCACGATCCCCAAAAACGGATCGGGTCTCCACACCATTGCACCGCTTCAACGGACACTCTCCCAACTCATGCACCTAATACACCGTGTATCGCATCGTAGATTCGGCATGCAAGAATCTGACACCTTACGCATTGTACAAGCCATACTCATTAGCCGGGTCGCCTATGGCACTCCATATTTGTCCCTCAAAACAACCGAAAAATCAAAACTTAATATTGCCCTGCGCCAAGCATACAAGACCGCCTTAGGACTACCTCCCAAGACTTCAACGAAGAATTTGTTGCGACTAGGAATTCACAACACCTGGGAAGAGATACAAGAGGCACATCACATCTCCCAGTTAGAACGCCTTAAATTAACACCTACCGGACGAGCCACACTGAGAAAGTTAGGCTACGCGACACCCCCTTGCAAGACCACAAAGAACGCGTACCTCTGCTCCTAAGAAACGCCATTCGTGTAGCCCGGATCCCGAAGAACATGCATCCGGTTCACAATAAGGCTCGGCGCATCGCTAGAGCACGAACCATGAACACCAAATACGGCGATAGCCCAACTGCCAGATACACCGACGCGTCCCCGTATCCGCATAAGCCAGCCCATGCTGTATGTGTGACCAATGCAGCAGGGCAAGAAATGACCGCCCTCACAGTCCGCACAACATCTACAGAAGCCGCCGAGGAAATCGCCATTGCCCTAGCCGCAACGACAGGCGACGAAATAATCACAGTACTCACAGACTCCCAGGCAGCCTGTCGCAATTACCTACGGGGACGCATCTCCAAAACAGCGCTTCGCATCCTCAAGACGATCCCCCGGCTCCCCGAAGTACACCTCGTCTGGGTACCCGGACACGAATACCTCGAAGGTAATGAGGCGGCACATGCCGCTGCCCGCGCACATACACACCGGGCCATTACCCAAGAGGGAGCAACCTCACTTGTTGCCCACACGACCGACCTGCTCATCAAGTATGCCGACATACTTGCCCACTACCGTCACGACCGAAGAAAATACCCAGCACCGCACCCAAGACTATCAAGAGATGAAGCCACCACCCTCCGAAGACTGCAGACCAACACGTATCCCCACAGCACCCTTCTTCACGCCATCTATCCCACTCAATACCCCGCCACCTGTAATTTTTGTCCTTCTCCCGGCAACCTTTACCATCAGGTATGGGAATGCCAACGAACCCCGGACCTCACTCCCAAACCCACCCCATCCTACGAGCAGTGGATGGCCTGTCTGGCCAGTCCGGACCCTGGGATCCAGCAAGACCTGGTGACGAGGGCCCGGATAGCCAGCCGCAGCCAGGGTATCCCGGACTAAGGATGCCCTCCACCGGGCGGGTGCCCTAACATCTGCACCTGATGCTCGCTGAATAAAGATTTATTTATCATTATCATCATCCCCGTCGCGTACAAAATGCGGCTACGTTCAAATTCTGCGAAATGTGTTTTCTCCCCTAAGCCCTTGCCCACAGACATTTTAAGAAGCCTGAAGGTTTTCCCTGACCCCAATAGAAAAGTTCTTGACAGGTTTTAGACATTTCAAGGCATTGTAAGGGCACTTCAGACATTTCAGGAGAGCCTCTGACGGGGCCAGCGAACCCACCAGGAAATATTGGTGCCCCCTTCAAACATCTCATAAATTCCTGAAGTCCCCTTCACTCCCTTTAAAAAAATCCTGAAGTCCCATCAGAGCGCTTTTATATAGGGCGTGAACCTTGGCTTGTGGTTGCGCACTCGGGAAGCCTGTGACTCCCTTCGATTTTAAAGCACACTCGACGGTTATAAATGATAGTTTCCGACTTCCGCGAAAATCACAGGGGCACTTCTCTGGTCACGTCTTTGCTGCATGTGTTCGCAAACCGCGTCAAACCGAAACAATACTGGCCGCCGGCGCCATGTTGAACGTGTGATGTTGCTAGATTTTCTCCGAATAAACAAAAACAACGAAAACAACCCGGCTCTAGCTTCCAGCGTATATCGGAGTTGCGCCGTGGCCAGATTTTCTTTGTCAGCTCTAACTTAAAGATGACCTACAGATGCAGCAACACTCGTATCAAGTTTTAATATGGCGGCCCCCACGGAGGGTACTAAATTGTGAGGCGGGTGCATTGGGATTGGCGGCACCTTCCCCCCCCCCCCCGGATTGCGGTACTGTGATGGCTACAACAGTAGCGGTATGGTCCCTTGAACGACTTGCTAGTCTCCCGTCCGCCTCCCGGGGCGGAGACTGTTACGGAATGAATGCGTGTGGTGGCGCTGCAAGCAGTCGGCGCGCTATCGGCGGCGCGCCAGCCAGGCTGGTGCGCCTCTCGGACGCGCTGCTTGAAATTTTCTCGTTGCACGCTTTCGGCCGCTTTGCGCCTACAGTTGCTCGAGGGTAAACCTCACGCTATTGTAAATTGGAAAAAAAAAAAAAGGTAATTTTTCGACTTTGGCTTTCCCGTAGATTGCAGTTAACGAAGACGAAGTGATAATACAAACCAAGTGTTCAATCAGCACTGTATAAGCATTTTTGTTTTTTGCCTGCGACCTTAAGTTTTTTTTTCTTTTTCGGGTGCGCTATTACATCGTACATCGTCTAAACAGCACCATGCGAAACCGTGGCAGAACCTTTTCTTTTTTTTCTTTTTGCGTATTAAAGAATCTACATATGGTTAGAATATAATGGCAGCCGAAACTTAAACATAAATCACTTTTGTTGGACATTTTTAGCAAGTAATATCCAACAACTGTTTTACGGTAATACATGGGTGATTTCATCTCAAATCGTGCAAACAAAAAGAACCGAATTTTTAATTTCGCTGAAAAAAAAATGTTATAGCGTCGTCTCTAAAAACGTAGTCGCCACAAACCGCAAGTTTGTCGTATTTTTTGTTCTCGACTTACGAATTTTAAAAGAGGTCGCGGCGGAAAGCAGTGTTTTTCACATCCGTCGTGGGTCGGATGTTTCGCTCGATCTCCCGTCGTGGATTTTCAGTCCACATTATAGTAACTTTTTTCAAGCACTCTGTGGGCACAGGTATAAGGCTCTAATACCATAAAATAATTTTAGGTGTTTTGCTTTTTTCTGTAAAAATGTCAAAAACGCCCCCTCGGTTAATTAATGGCGAACTTTGACAATTAAATACTGGCGATCGACTTGGATTACATAAATAGTTTTTATGTCTATGGAGAGCCCAAAACACGCTCTTTATATACAGGGTGTTTCACGAAAGGTGGACAAATGTGATATTGCGAAAACTACGCGTCGCAAGAAAAAAAGGCTTGTGTCTTTTTGGTCCTGGGACAGGCGCCTATTTACGAAAATTATTAAAGTCCGAGATAATTAAATTTTTAATTATATTTGCGTAATAAACTTTTTTAACATTGTGTTTAAGTGCATAGTTTTATTTAGAAAATTGCTGAGCGTCATCGAAAAACGCTAAATCAACAAATTGCAGAACGATAGAAGGCACGGGAAGCATTTTACGGCTTTCTGAAACATCATTATGAATTGTTTGTTATCGGAGCGCATCTCAGCCCCGGCAGCACCGCGCCCCATGGAGAGATAGTGCAACCCGCCTCTGCTATGTCGCGCGATGACAGCGCAGCAGAGGCAGGTTGTACTATCTCTCCACGAGGCGCTTGCTGCCGGGGCGAAGATGCGCTCCGATATTAAACCGAAACAAAAACCCGTCGAAATCATATGGTTTTCCAGAAAGCCTTAAAATGCTTCCCGTGCCTTCTATCGTTCTGCAATTTGTTGATTTAGTGTTTTTCAATGACGCTGATCAATTTTCTAATTGAAACTATGCGCTTAAACACAATATGCAAAAATTAATTACGCAAAAATAATTAACAATATAATTATCTCGGACTTTAATAACTTTCCTAAAAAGGTCCCTGGCCCAGTACCAAAACGACACAAGCCTTTTTTTGGTTGCGACGTGTAGTTTTTGCAATATCGAATTTGTCCACCTTTCGTGAAACACCCTGTATATTATAAAATGACTCAGCTGTATAAAATATCCTTTGCGGTACGTTTATGTTAATGTTATGCTAAAACCAAAAAGTAACAACTTTAAAATCGATTTTCTCAAAAAAACTAGTTTTTATTTTTTTCATTTTTTGCTAAAATGTAGATATGATAGTTGTCTATGCGAAAAGTAAGTCGAGAAAGTGTGTATTTTGTTTGTATGTTTTATATTTAAGCATCAATATCGTAGAACAACGTGTCTTTAGGGCTCGAAACCGACTTGCGAATTGCGCGTCTCACAAACTTGGAAATATTTTTGCCTTTTTTCAACGTTCCCACATAAAAATGAAATACAGTAGTTCCACCCTGTTATATTTATTGATCATTTAAATTTTATTCTAGGCGGCAAGCTACATTGGAGGAGTTCAAAAGAGAAAGCAACACTTCTTAACAGACCAGCAGGCGTCGTAAATTTTTAATGTGTAGAAATCGGCAGACGTCGTATTGATTCAGGGCCCTCATTGGCCTATATGAACGTCGCGCCCTTTCGGAACCAGCAGATGACCACGACCTTTCGCGCTCGTTGTGTTAGATAGGACGGCCCGTGACAGTAAAGCGAGCAGCGCACCCTGTGTCACGAGGAGTGAAATGGTACGAATGTGTCGTTGACGCGGCGAACAGTGACGGCCACCCAGGAGGAGTCAGTCAGTCAGAGTATTGCAGAAGGGAAAGCAAAGGAACTGTTGCCTGGGAGGATGAGGACACTACGGCCTTACAATATCGACGGTCAACAACAGTTCTGCCGGCCAAAACAACGCCGCGTGCGCGCTAAAACCGGCGGCGCGGGACAACAATCCCGCAGACGCACACACGAAGATGGGCCGGTTCCGTTAGGGATGTGGGAAAATTTTGAAACCAGCCATCCGTGCACGCGTGAAACGATACCGCGTTTTTGCCCAAGCTTCGAGCGCCCTATCCTTTAAACGGCCGTGCTCTATCTCTCTCCGCGGGGTTCCGATAGTACCGAAGGGCTTTCTCTTTCGGAAACAGCAAAGCCCGGAGACTAGTTGGGTCGAAGTCAGCCTCCTTGCCAACTATAACCGTTTGTGAAGAGTGGTCTTCTCCCGAGATGAAAAGTTAGCGCCGGCTGAGGTGTTCTTTTGAAAAAGGGAAGGGGAAAGAGAAAGTTTCAGTAACTACAGTAACTACCTCGAAAGCTCCTCTCCCGATATGAAGCTCGAGGCATGTTACGTCTCGGTTACCTTCTCGCGCATCGCTGCTCGAATTTATTCTTCGCTCTGTTCCGCACAGCCACTGTTCCGCACAGCCGTCGTGGCAGTGCGGAACAGAGTGAAGAATAGATTCGAGCATCATCTGGACGCCGTCATCCTGCCAGGCTTCAGTGTCGTGGGACTGGACTCGGCGTCGGTCAGTTAAGACTTTTCTTTTTTATTTCGTGTGTGTTTCTTCGCCCCGCTGAGCTTTGTTTCTTGGGTGCGGTTCTGGTGAACGTTTTTTTTGGAATGTTTTCTTTTTTGTTAGCATTGTTTACTTGTTGGGTTTATTTCGTCATGGCGTAGCGGCCTGACGGTGCTGTAGAGAGCGTGTTCTCACGCATTTGGTTCTGTCCCGTTTAGGGAATGCCCGGAGGAGTTGGTTTTTGTTCTTGCCGTGTGCGACTAAATTTTTCCGTCTTGATCAATTTTTTTTTTGTTTTACCTTTACGTGTTGTCGACTTTTTTGTCGGACTCTCCACCAGGCGTGGACCTATCGCCTTGCCACCGCTCGAACCTAAATCTTTTATTTTTTAACGCAATTTTCGTTAAGATCGGAGTTGGTAATTTTATTCTTATTTATTTATTTTATTCCCTGCCCCTCTCTGTGACAATCTCTCCGTGTGTTTCGGATCGTTTCTATGTCTTCATTTTTGTGTATTACGAAAGTGAAAGGCCATTCCCTGGTGATCTGTGCGATGTGCGGTGAACATACCCTAGCGTTTGGCTTTCGGAAAGAATTGTATATAATATATCAATGGTGTGGTGACTTTCTATGTCTTAGTAATATGACAGCTAATAGCTAGTCATGCCAGTTTACAGTGAAAGTTTTATCAATCGAAACAATACAACGTCTGTGCCTCTTCGATATTGAAGGTCTACTAGGCCTGCTGATTTGATTAGACATGTTGCTCATGGTCTACCGCTCTTATCAAAACATAAATAACTATTCAATACCACAAATTCCGTTTATAATTGATTACAAAACGCAGACAAAAATTCAAGAACACTTTTTCACAGTTCATAGAAAAGCACGGGTCGCTATGTCTGACTTAGGTCTTGCAAAACGAAGACGTCTTTTTTCCGATATTGATGCCTAAATATAGAACATACAAACAAAATACACACTTTCTCGACCTACTTTTCGCATAGACAACTATCATATCTACATTTCAGCAAAAAATGAAAAAAATAAAAAATGGTTTTTTTGAGAAAATCGATTTCAAAATTGGTACTTTTTGGTTTTAGCATAATATTAACGTAAACGTACCGCAAAGGATATTTTATACAGCTGAGTCATTTTATAATAAATATAAAGAGCGTGTTTTGGGCTCTCCATAGACATAAAAACTATTGATGTAACCCAAGTAGATCGCCAGTATTTAATTGTCAAAGTTCGTCAACAATTAACCGAGGGGGCGTATTTGACATTTTTACAGAAAAAAAAGCAAAACACCTAAAATTATTTTATGGTTTTAGAGCCTTTTACCTGTGCTCACAGATTGCTTGAAAAAAAGTTAATATAATGTGGACTGAAAATCCACGGCGGGAGATCGAGCGAAACATCCGACCCACGACGGATGTGAAAAACACTGCTTTCCGCCGCGGCCTCTTTTAAAATTCGTAAGTCGAGAACAAAAAATCCGACGAACTTGCGGTTTGTGGCGACTACGTTTTTAGAGACGACACCATAACATATATTTTTTTCAGCGAAATTAAAAATTCGACTCTTTTTGCCTGCACGATTTGAGATGAAATCACCCACATGCATATCGTTTCCAAGCCTTTATTGGACACAAACATGAATGTTCAGGGTACATGGATGCTGTATACAGACAGCTAGCTAGGCATCTCCAAAAACAAATTTTCTCGAATATGTTAAGTCGCAGGACGAACAAGAGGTGAAAATACAGAAACCCCCAATTGCACATTTCCAGCATGCTTCAAGAGAAAGTTCTCGCTGTTGAGGCACCATAAAATAAAATGTGGAGAACATGACGAGCAAAACGACATGTGTTTTACTTTGCAACTGAATCACTAATCACTTGAACCGCCTCAACTTCAGAAGCCTTAAGTGTTCTTGCCTCGCTGCCCTTTCGCTGTTCACCGATTTGGTGTAGAAACGGAAACGGAGGTAAACGTAGAACTTGAGTATATTTGTTGTAATCACCAGTGCATGTGTCTGACAGCCTAGCGAAGGTAAACTCGTCCTCGCTAAGAAAGCAGAAAAGTCCACAATGCTCTTCTCATGAAGTTTGTTAAGGCTAAAAAATGTTGTGAAGCTTTCTTCGAGCAAAGTGACTGCTTTTTTCAACGACACGGATGGGGACATCAAACCACCATTGTCAAAGTGGTCTGTGAATGATGACACTGGGTCACTTACGGTCGCAGTGTGTCTTTCAGTCGTCAAATAAAACGCACAAGTCTGGCACTGAGTCGTTTTCAATACTCTTCTAGCTACATACCCAGCTATGTAGTATATGAGGATGTTGTGACTATTCACGCTAACATAAGCACTGTGATCCGACGACATACAAGAGCCAAGTGCGGCTTCTGCATCATTGAACTTTCCTGAATCAATAAGACTATCCAGGACATCAATTGTGCGTTGCCCCTGTGGCTGAATTTCAGCATTTGAAAGGAGCGAGCTGATGACCTCTGGTGAGCAGTTCCCCGACTTACGTGGTCTAGCAAGGTTATAAAATGCAATGTGCGTTAACGGTGACCAAAAACTGTGCAGCTGTGGGATGGTCATTAGTGCCCGACGACTACCGAACGATGCCAAATGTCTTTTCAAGCTTGTCCTGGCTCAGTTTTGAGGTCATTATATATTTGAACCCAGCTGAGCTGAAATAGTCCAGCAGGTGAAGGGTGCTCTCAATTGTAACTCGGAGCCCTTCGCTGTGCTGGAGCTCAGAAAGCCACCAACGGTGCTTTTTGCATGCTCTTCCCATTTTGTCAGGTACTGAAGACCCCCTCCAGCAAACGGTGGTTTGGTGAACCTTGGTACAGGGCTCTGTTTGGTGTTCGAGAAGTCATAACCCTGATTAGCTTGTTCTTCCGTTTAACAAAACTGTCGGTTGGGCCCACCGGGCCACAAGATTTTTCTATGTTGTCACGGTAGAGGAAAAGACCCTTGATTACCTCGTCGCCAAAGATCTGAAAGGCTGGGGCAACCCTCATTTTTTCAAATGAGTTGGGACTAATGTGAGTCTTTATGATGCTTGGCATAACTTTCAGTGAGACACTTTGATTGTCATTTTTCAAGGCTTCTTGTATAGGCCTCACATGTGCACGGCCCTCTGGAGTGTTGAAGCCCTTACTTACGAATGCATTTCTCAAGTTTTTTATCAGGTGTGGAAAATCGGACAAAAAGTTGAGGTGACGTGTCGAGTTTACTGGATGCGGGGCCTGGCACCTTGTGTCTTTGGCTACACCTTTAAAGAAACAAAAATAAATGTGGACAAAAATACTCTTAACAGCAAGGACAGCATCTAACATCTTCTAACGTAGACATTACCTCGTATGCCGAACAGCCTCCACATTGATCTATTCCAGCTGGCGCCATCACATGTGACATAGTCGACGAAAAGGCCAGATTTCTCACAGAGGATCGTAGCTTCCACAATAATTTTGGCCAACACAACTGCCTTGACGTTGCCATGCGAAGCAAATACGCCGAGAACCTGTGTCCACTTTCCTACAAAAACAAATTGCAAGAAATGTACTCACTTTACGAACACAATTAGTGCCATTGAAGCATTGCAACCGAACTAAATACGACTGCAGTCAAGAATAAATCACCTTGAAAGGGCTGAAAGAGAACCACCATCCCATGATCGGCGAGTTGTTCCTTCTGAGAATCAGAGGTGAACTGTGCGGAGGTTGACGAAGTCTTCAAAGTCTCCTAGAAAATACAAACAAATAAAAGTACACTAAATAAAGTTTTGGAAGATTTCAACATAGCGGCTAACTATTGGTTAATAATGCCTTCTCACCTGCTGATTTGACATCCAAGTGCTCAGAAATTTTCATTTCGTCGGAGACGAGACCTCCATGGCAAGAAAACTGATCCATGTCTTTAGTTTTCATTGAGAGGGCATCGAATATGTTAGGGTTTAAGCCAAAGCCACTTTTAAAGTGCAAAATGCGCTTCTGCAGGCATATTCTCCCTGGAAGAGCCAATATCTTGTGGCGCCTTATATGTTCATACAACTTCGGGCTCTTCATTCGCATTAAAATGCACTCAAGTAGCCATTCGTCGGTGTACTTCATCCCTTTCGCCGACTTTCGCTTGAAGGCGTCGAAGCACGCCCTAACAGCAAGCTGCTGCTTACAGGGGAGGCCACTGATTCTCTGCTCAAACTCCGCTTTGGACAGCAGCTCATTTTGACTCTTAATTCCTTCTACCACTTTCTGCAGTTTTCCAAGCTTTCGCTTCGTACGCCATAGGGCACGAGTTCTAGAAACCTGTGTCTTTCTAGTTCTTGCCTTCTTTTTCTTTCTAGACAGCGTGTTTTGAGTGAGCTTCCGCAAGTACTTGCAAGCCACGCATGCTGTTTCAGAGACTAGGTAACAGTTCGCCGCAAAGTAACACCCGATTGGAAGCACTGAAGGATTTGCTCATGGGCTTCAACCCACAACCGGAGCACAGATTGAGGTTCCCAACTTCTCGCAGCAGGTGTTCAGCCTCCTTCGCGGTGTTTAACTCTTCATCCTTCCATTTCTTTCCGCGAATGTACACTGTCGCTTTCACGGGTACCTCTTCTGATACATTGAAGTCTAGAACAACGCGCCGGCTCACGTGTAAGCTGTCCAAAGTGCCGTCATCACTCATGTGGCAGTGAGCAAAAGTTATTTGGTCAACGGTGTCGGGAAGATCGACCTTCGTCCAGGGCGATGGTGCTTGCAGCTCCCTGAACTCCCGGATGAGAGCAGCTTAGCAACAAGTAGCCTTTATGGCAGCTCGACATCACTGTTCATTTCTGCGTCAGTACGCCGCATTTTGACAGGCGGTGGTGGTGTTTGGTGGAACAAGTTGCGTTGTTTTCTTTTCTGTGGAACCGGCTTAGACAAATACTTCGGTGGATCAGGAAACACCGTCGGAACAGCGTCGCTGGTAAACTGGGGCACCTCGCGCAGAACTTCTACGAGCTCACCATGGATAACAGTTTTGAAGCTCCGACCGATGAAACAGGGTTCAAAGTGCCTTGCACACATGACACTAGCTTCGTCGAGTGCCTTGTCATCACGTTTTATGTTGCGTGCACACTGCTGTAGCTTTTCTGGGTTCTTAGCTGCCCGGAAGAGAGAAAAATTCGCCTTGCGTGAGCGATATACGCTCTTACAACCAGGCACAAAGCACGTGCTGTCGCGGTTCTGTCGCTTCCTCGACGACATGACGCGTGCCTCAAAGCAGTTGCGGCGCTGTAGAAAACGGAGACCCGCAGATGATCGGTCCACTGATGCAAAATCACAAAAAAACACGGTCAACAAATCGTTCAAAGCGCAAAAGCCACCAAAAATAGCGCGTATTGTCTCCGTCGCGGGCGGGCGGGCGAACAGCACGACAGCACACCGACTGAGCGCAGCGCCCCTTCTCATTTCATCCACTGCGCTGACACCGCACTCCAAAGAGAGGCGCGCGGACGGGAGACTAGCAAGTCGTTCCAGGGACCATAGTAGCGGAACCACGCGGAACTGTGTCGACGTTTTCGACGTTATGGAACTCGCAAGAACTGCGTCCAAGACAAGCAGGTTTTGCTGCCGGCTGCCTGGGTGCCTTCCGTGCTGAGTTCGGTTCTGTTTTCCGATGCCGAGTGCCAACCAACGTTCAACGGGGTTCTGTAATTCTGCGTGTCAGCAACATAGCAGTAACATCGTGATGACAGTGTTGTGGGTTGTGAACAGAAGACTGGGATTATCGCCGATGTGACCTTGTGTTCGCATATCAGGGGTGTAACAACAAGATGAGATGACGTCAACTGTCGGGCATTGATACGAGCTGGTCGGGCCGTGATCGGAGGGGCGGGGTGTCTGAGGTTGACATTTCGCTTTACTCTTACATTAAAGAGTTTAAGACCACTTGAGGGATTAGGTGCAAATGATCGACGTGCGTATAGTCATGTTGAAGCGCTGGTCTGAACAGTAAGCTCAAATCGTACAGTGGCCAATGTGATTGTCGGTTGTCTCCTCCCCGAGAGCGATTGCGCTCTGGGAAAGGACTGAAGAGTACGAAATTTTGACGGAAAGTACGTATATTTGCAGTGTGGAATTTTAGCATTACAAAAAAATAGAAGGTAAAATAAAAAAAACAAAAAAAAACTACCCTTTATTTTGCTGTTTAAATTTACTACGGTTTCTGGAGAAACTGCGCTCCGAGTGGCGCGCTGGGATGAGCGCTAGAAGTTTTCGACCTCGCCATGGCGTAGCTCCGTACACTTAAAGAGGCACTCAAGTGCTTTCTGAGATCGTCTATTTATTGTCATAACTCAATCTGCGGGCTCTAAGCATCCTAAAAATCCCCAAATTACATTCAAGGGCGGCCGATTTCCCTATTAAAAATCCAATTAAAGATCGGCTGTTCTGCGCCACGGCGCAGACCGTCAGGGGCGCTGTCGGACGGGAAGGCAGCGGGGAAGGGCGTGCGCCAGCCAATCACGAGTGACGGCTTCCCGGCGGATTGATCCTTCGAACCGGCGGAGTGATCCGAATGTGTGCGTATTTGACGGATTCCCGTTGGGACTCATTTTGCTTACTTCGGATCTTGCGTCGTGCGGAGATGGACCTGCCAAATCTAACACCGCTGGAGGTGGAAATTCTTCGGCGGACGGCAGATATCAGCTCAATCTCCTACGACGCCACTCCTACGCGCGACGCCGATGCCTCGAACGCGACGGACTCGGACGACAGTTCGCGATCCTCAATGTCGACACCGGACGAAGAAGACGAACCTGACGACGCGACCCAGCGGCTTGGCAACACGAACTGGTAGGTGATGAGCTGTTTATTATACCTCTCATATGTATAGCTGATGCCGGTTTTCTGTTCTAAGGTGCCAATGCAGTTGCTGCGTGCGGATGGAGACCGTCGCAGAGTGTGTCTGCTGCCGGGATTACCCGGCCGCCGTTCGCAAGCAGCAGGGCCGGCAGAGCTGCGTCACAAGCCACCCGGATTTCGAGGCGCTCTGCCTCAATCCGGGTGTGCTACAGCTGGCCTTGTTAAACATGCGCCACTATGGTGAAAGAAACATGGGGGCAACCTCGAACGAGTGAGTACAACTTCGTTTTACCGATCGCGGAACTTGCTCTTCTGCCTCGGTCCCCGTTTTTCTTGCCGCTTCGATGCGTACGCGCGCGATAGCTTTGAATGGAAAGCGTCATTAGCGATGAACTGATTTTGAATGTTTTGCGCTTTGCGCGTCTCCTTTTTTTCTAGTTTTCCGTGCGTTTTTGTTTCCTTGCCCATGCCTCCCAAGCCGCGGGCCAAGGATAACGACGGGTAGCTTTATGCAGTGGCGTCACGAGGTTCAGCGGCACCCGGGGCGACAGCCCGCCGCAGCACCCCCCCCCCCCCCCGGCTCTCGCGTGGCCCGCCGCGACTCCCCCCCCTCCCCGCTCTCGTGGCCCGCCGCGACACCCCCTGAGCGCTGCACCCGGGGCGGTTCGCCCCCCCCCCCCCCCCTTGTGACGCCACTGGCTTTATGATAGCGTCTATTCTCCCGGCAGCCGGCAGAATAATTTTTCGAAATTCTACCGACAATCACCTCCCATTGGTTGTCTGCAATCATACAACTGCCGGTAGAATACTGATTTTCTTGTTCTTCCGACATCTCATGGAAACACGTTTCATTGACAACTTTTCGTGGACACGTATTGTCGACGCTGACGTTTTATCGACACTCGTTATGCGAATTGCACGCTGTAGGGACACTTCATCGCGCGTGTATCACTCGGGCCTGTGTTAACCCCCCCTCCCCCTCCGCTTTCCCTTGGCGACAGTCAATGGGCCAATGGGAGTCAACTGCCGGTTGAATTTCGGGGAAATTATTCTTCTGGCTGCTGGGAGAGTAGACGTTGCGTGGCTTTATAGACACGAATCTTTGTATTCTGACGCGGACGTGGAGACAGTGTTGGACTACTGTCTCTCGTCGGCTGAGGTTCTGGCCCTTATGGACAGCATGTCCACCACCCTCGCTTTAGCGAGGAGAGCATCTTGCAGCTGTCACAAAAGGGACTGGCGGTCAGCCGCAGCGTGAGCCCAAGCTGCACCGTCGGCTCTTGGTTCCAATTTTCACGGAGTTCGACGGCCATAAGTTCATCGCTGACTTCTTCGCGGAGCTGGATATCTACGCCAGAGCGTCTGGCACCTTGGAGGCCTACATGACGGAGCGGATCCTCCCGCTTGCCTGGCAGGCGAGTGCCAGACGATGGTAGGTGTTGCAAACTCCCTTTCCGTCTCTCGAGGCATTCTGCTGCAGCTTCCGAGAGGAGTTACTGCCACCGTGGTACTAGTCCCGAGACCAGCGGCAGCTCCAGCATCGCATGAAACATCCAGAAGAGGTTCAACATAGAGTGTATCCGGGCCATGCAGGAACTGTTTAATCGAGCGGAACAAGCTGCTCTTGAGTCGCAGAGGGTTGCTCACATCTTTCGTCAGCCACCCTCCTTACTACAGGTATCTTCGTGGGCGCACTACAACACCGTTGAAGACCTTGTCCGTGTGGAACAAGCCATGCATGAAATTATCCTGTATAGCGTGGACTACAGACCACTGCCCCCAGCTGCAGTTGCCCCCGAGCCGTCCTGTGCGTGGGTACCCCCGCATGCGTCGACCAAGAACAAACAGCTCAGATTCGGCACCCTCCTGAAATGGATTGTGCCAACCTTGCCCCGCACCCTTGATTCCTTGACTGCAGTCAAAATGACGTCTGTAGGCCCGATGTTTTCACATAGGGGTGGGTCGGCGAGAGCCTAAATTTCCGATACATAGAAGCCCCAGGTGCCTGGGATTGGTTTCCCAGGGCCTGCACCAGAATGAAAATTCGCCGCATATGCCGCAAACCCTTGCGAGGGGTCGGCTGCAGTCCACCCACGGCAAAAGCTGGCTGCCTGACCGTCTTTGAGATCTTTAACGGCCGAGTCCGAGGGGCAGCTAGCAATGAGAAAATGAATTAGCGGAGCCGAGAGGCAGCTGACAAAGCGGGATTGAACGGAGCAACGTGGGAAACGTAGCGGCAGCAGACCATCAGCAGCCCGGTTCCTGCTAAAACTTGGGGCACCGTAGCCACTTGCATAGCCAATGCCTGTACCGGATCACACGGGGCCAGAAAAGCCAGGGAAACCAACAAGGCGCGATGAGCACTGTACTTGGAGATCTCGCTGCAGATGAGCGAGTCGCCAGCATTTCTCTCTTCTTTGAGTTGCGTACAACTTACGGGTAAGTGTAGGGAGCCTCGCATGACGGTGTTTTTATGGCATTCCCTTCGCTACCTTTCTCAATAGCGGAGCTACAATTTACGCTATCGGGGATGTCATTTTTGAGCTGGACAAAACAAAAAAGAAAAAATATTTGAACTTCGTTCCTTCAGTACGCTTCTACATTTAGCTTCAGGCTCACCGATAAAAGCATGAAATGCTGCGAGGCTCTGCATTTCCGTCGACGTAAAGAAGCGGTATCAGCGCTTTCTTTGTCTTCAAAGATTGAATATGCCTATTATCTTAGCTAAAGCATATAAAAAAAATTCCGCTCGACTTTGCTGCGTGCTGGCGGCCAGCCGAACGTAACCCCTTCACCGAACGAGAGGATTGCATTACCAGCATAACTCTCCTGGCTTGCTATGCAAGAAGGCCTGCTGTAGTCCTTCCTTCTGGCATCCGAGACACCCTGCAGACGTGTTCAGTATCCTTCGTGCATTAGCAACAGCTGGAGACCATGTTGCAGTCATTGTCACCAAGGTTCACAGAAGTTCCACGCAAAACCAACGTGCTGCTGCATCGCATCGAGACTGGTAGTGCTGGACTACTGCGGTGCATCCCAAGGCCCCTCGGCATCCACAAGCGAGCTTTCCTGGATGCAGCACTACAAAAGATGATCGTCACCAGAGCTGTTCGCAAGTCCCAGTTCCTCGGTTTCTCCCGTTGCCCTGGCTCCGAAAAGTTCAACTGCTTAGTACGCCTCTGCGTGGGTTATTGCCGCCTCAACGCTGTAACGGTGAGACATTCATACCCGTTTCTCTCTATCAATTTGATCATGTACGCGATCAGCAACACTAAAGTGTTCACAACGCTTGACTGCAGTCTAGAATTTCTGCAAATCGAGATAGGCCCAGACGACATTCTGAAAACTGCACGCACCTTCTTGGTTTTTCGAATTCGCCCGCCAGTTTTCAACGCCTAATGCACATTGTTCTAAAAAACAGTACTAATTTGCGACAGTGGACGATATTGTTTTTTCCCACTCGTTAGAGGTACACCTCAAACATTCAGTAGTATGCCAGGAAGATGCAACTCACTTCACTGCAAAATAACCTTCTTGACTTAGTTGTTAACGTTGTTCTCCGATGCAAAAAGGACAACCTCTGCGCGATAAATAATTGCCCGCGGCCACACAATGTCAAGAGCTTGCGAAACTTTCTATGATTTCTCGGATTTTATCGCCAATTCATCCCACACTGCACCGAGATAGCCTACCCTTTGCGTTCGCTTTTGCGCAAAGTACATGAGTGGCATTGTGGACGAAAGCAACAAACCGTTTGTTGTTCAGATAAATGCCTGCAATTCTGGCCTTTGCACAGTCCTGCCTCAGGATCACAATGGTGTTCTTTGGCTAGTTGCCTTCGCCAGCCGCACGCTGACAGCGGCCGAACGCAACTGCTCTGCGACAGAGGATTGCCTCGACAGAATCCTTGCCCTAAAAAATAAACATGTATCTTGATGGCGCATCCTTTCAGATCCACACTAATCACCAAGCACTTTCCTGACTGAAGAGTGTGCAGAATCAAGCGGGACTTGCACCATGGGCTCCGACACTACAGGCATAAGACTACACCACTGCATGCAAGAAAGGGGCTACTAATGTCATGCCAGACATGCTGTCACATGTTCCCTTGCAGGTTCTTCCCGCTCCAGACAAACCAGCATTGGTGGAAATAACTGGCATTGTGGCCGACACATCGGAGTCATGTTGGGGGACATTGGTGATCCAAGCAGAAATTTGCAAGGCACAGCGAGTGGACGCACTCTGTCAACACCTGTGCGAGAAGCTTGCAGACAAAGGGCAGGCCGCACCGAGAGCGACTATGGGTACTACTTGTACTTGCTGAGCGACGATGGACTTCTCCCCACATACCCCAAGCAGACAATGACGCCGATTGATCCCTTTTTAGGATTGCAATACCTCAGAAACTGTGCAGGCCATTCATCAGCTACTTCCATGACTCAGGCTTAGTGGGTCACAGCAGCGGCAATATTTGTTACGATGAGTTACATCGTGTTGAGACTTGGCCAAGTCTCGACAAGTGGGTGATCCTCACGTGGAGATCACCCACCAGGATTAATGCAGCCAGTCGTAGGCCACTCTTGGAAGATTGTTGCGTGTGACGTAATGGGACCATTTATTCATAGTCCGTGCGATAATCAGTATATTCTTCTCATGACTGATCATTTAACCAGCAGCATAGACTTTCCATTTTCCCGGGGGGGGGGGAGGCAGGCTGAGAAGTTTTCCGGGAGAAGGGGGGTGCTTTTCTGCGCAATTTTTTTTACATTGGCGATTATCAGTAGTTTATTTTAGGGGACACATTTTACAGCATATGTATTTCGCCATGTGGCCATCGCTGTGTGTCAATGTCAATCATCGTGCAGGCGTAGCAGTGTGTTCTTGCCGGTACCACGGCGCATGCGCCGGCGAGCACAAAACTGAATAACAAAATGCTTGTGCCAGCTGCGAAGTTGTGGGGTAGAACCCAGGCCCCTGTGCTTCTGAAGCAGTAATCCACGTAAACAGCGTCTCGGTTAGGATCATGGCCTGGGGGGGGGCCTGCACTCAGCTTTGAGGCCGCGCCCCCCCCCCCCCGTAGTCTACGCCTATGCATTTAACAAACTGGTTTGAATTGTTCCTCTTATGGAAGCTTCTTTTGCAGATAATCCTGGATTGCCTTTTTGCTGTCTTCACCTGATTCAACTTCCCTGTAGGGCTCATCACGGATGGTGCATCCTACTTCCGGAGCAAAGTGTTCGTCCGCACCCGTGCTGCACTTGGCATACAGTACAAGCTCGCTTCGCCGTAGTGCTTATACACGAACTCAACTCTCCTACGTCACGCCGCGGTGGTGTCGCGTCGGGCGCACTTCCGGTCTGGGGCGGTGGGCAGAAGTCGCCGTGCGAGACATGCATTCCTATGTTCTTTTAAAAGAAACCAGACAAAAAACCTGCCTTCTCGTCAAAATGCTGCGACGGGGACTGTACCAAGAGAGTCTGGAAAGGCTTGAAGATAAGTTTTCATGTGTTTCTGCCCCTCCGTTCGTCCGAGAACGTGGATAGTAGCCGTGAAAAGGGCAAACCAGACGCTGTCGAACTACGATTGCCATACGGGCAACACTGTGTGGTCGCCAGATGTATTTGTTTTGTTCCAACATGAACGAGAGAAAACCGCCAATTTGTCCGGACCCTCCACGGGTTCAGTGCGTCTTCAAATTCACACGGCCGCCTGATCGTTCGAACTTTCGTCTGCTCTTTCAAACTTGTCTGCTTTTTGTCGTCTGCTCGTTCAAACAAAAGCGGCCCGTAGACCAAACTTTGACCCGGTGATTGCAATAAGAAGTAATTGCAGGCCTCAAAAGACTTAGGTAGTCTCGGTGTAAACAGTAGATACAAGATGTTGATCATTGGTACCAGTGGCCATCACCGACTCGTTACGCTTGGTCTGTTCCCGCTTCCGATTTTCAGTATCGACGTCGATCATCGCCGCTACCTTCTACACTTTGTTGCAACACGAGCGACGTCGCGACCGAAAATAGCTAGAAGAATCTCATCATGGTTTTGGCGTCCATTCTGCGGCGTTCATGCGAATGAATTGCCGCATGTCAAATTATTTACACAAAGTTTAGCGACGTAACGAGCCTTGATAAATTCGCTGAGGCGATTAAAGTGGTAAGACATTGCTATGAGGACGTAGAATCGATAATTCCAACGCGAGAAAGAGTATGCAGACTCACACAGGACGCCGACAACGAGACATTCCAATTGGTTTGTTGACGCGGGACGCGGTGCTTCTTGCCCGCACTCCATTGCGCATGCGTTCGAACTGTCGTCTGCTCTTTCAAACTTGTCTGCTTTTTGTCGTCGGCTCGTTCAAACAACAGCGGCCCATAAACCCAACGTGGACCCGGTAATTGCGATAAGAACTAAGTGCAGGCTTCAAAACACTTTTGAAGGCTGGTTGGGGTAAGTAGGCTAAGTGTAAACAAAAGATACAAGAACATGTTGATCACTGTTACCAGTGGCCATCACCGACTTGTAATGCCCGATTCTACTGCGGTTTTCAGTATTGACGTCCACCATCTCAGCTACGGTCCACGCTTCTGCAGCCCGAGCGACGTCGCGACTGAAAATAGCGAGCAGAATCTCATCGTGGGAGTCAGGCTTTAGCGCCCATTCTGTGGCGTCCACGTGAAATGAATCGTTGCACGTCACATTATTCACGCAAAGTTTTGCCTCGTTAATTTTGCTGAAGCCGTTCAAGTAGTCAGATTGTCAGGACGTAGAATCAACAATTCCAACGCGAAGAAGAGCACGGGGACTCCCACCGACACCGACAACAACGCAATTCAATGGTTTGTTTGTGGGCGACGGCGGGCTTCTTGCCCACCACGCATGCGCGGCGCCGGTGGCGTCCGCTAGGGGCGCTCCGGTTTGTTTGTAAACATGAGTTGGTGTATAGTTAGAGTTCCGCGTTTTCGGTTTCTTTTTTTTTAAATTCGGCATACTTTTTTCAGTATCCATTTTAAAATTAAATTTTGGTTTTTCGGCGTATATTTATGCCTACAAAAGATTATCAGCTTTTTCGGTGAATATAAAATAAACACCAACGGACACTGGATCAGATGATCCTTGTAGGTCTGATATTTGTGATCACTCAAAGAAGAACAGAAGTACAAACAAGTCGGATATGAAGCCTATGCCCAAAAAACATGGAGCTTCACCTCGGGATTACGTGACCTTATTATAGTATGCGCACACATGTACTTTCCCAGGTTCTCCTCGTTGATCCGCACTCTTTCTTTCCTGTTAATATAACCCTAAGCCTCGAGAATGCCCTCTCAACGCTAACATTGGACACTAGCAGGCTGAGGAGATGAAGCGCTGCCTGAGCCAAAATCTGCCAATCAACCAATTGTGACCACCAAAAGAGACGCAGTGTGACGTTTTGAAGCTCAACACAACATGCAGAGTTTGCATGAAGCCAGTCTTCCTTACAATGAGTTTCAAAACACGCTCGTACATGGCAAAGTCATGGGGCATTTTGGACTTCACGTCCCGATCAATGATGCGCACATTAAACTAAAACATTGTGATGGCACCCACTTATCCCATACATTCGGACACGTTTCGATAGACACTGTCGTTCCACTTTTTCATCAGGGCTCTGCGGTACGACTGGAAGGTCAAAGTGACCTTCTCCGGTTAAAGCTGAATTTTAGAAAATGGATTCGACATACTTTTATCGGTTTTTATCGGTTTAAATCGAAAATGTCGAACCTAAAAACTGACCTTTTTCGGTTAAAACCGAATTTCCGAAAATAGATTCGGCATACTTTTATCGGTTTAAACCGAAAACTCCGAACCCTACTTATAGTTAGTTGTGCTGACCAGTTGTTTGTTTGCAAATGCATCACATGCACAGCGAAAGGGAACATAAAAGAGAAGCATGATATAGGGTGGTTTTTCCGGGGAAACAGTCGCCAGAGAGGTGTAGACTTCAGAGTAGCGAATATTGCTTATTACATCCGATTTGTCTGATCATTGCCTCAGGTGTATGGCTGGTGGGTGTTCCTTACATTCAGTAAATGTGGACATTGTTTCAGGCGCTTCCGGTTCGCTGCCTATAGGCAGTGTGTGCTTTGGCTGTGGCGGAGACTTGGACAGAAGAACAGGCGACCACTGCCCTCCTGCATGGTCAAGGCAATTAGGGGTCATTTTGCCAGCGACACCTACTCTGGCTTTCGGTACCCCTCCCTTTAAAAAATAAAAGTGGTAAACAATGCATTGCCCAGCAGTCGTTCTTTGCCCTAATGTTATGTTAGTGGTTAGAACCAGATGACAACTTATTTTTGTCCAGTTCAATGTTATTGTCGATTTTCATAATGTTTCAGCGAGAACATTGGGAGTTTTCGTTGGCTGCCATCTTCTTGGCGCCTCTGTGCAACTACTGCTATATTCCGTTTCACCTAACAGACTGCTGCGGATGCTACGAGCCATTGAGGCGAATCCAAGGCTTTGAGAGTTTCCCATGACCTTTGAGAAAAAGCATGTTTTTTCAAGATAGTTTTTTTAGCGACTTGACGGATTTTGTGAATAACACATTATTTTGGAACAGCGCCACTAGATACGGACAAAGGGAAAGACTGGAGAACATGAGCATGGACAGATTGTTTTCATGTAAAGCCTAGCCAAGTGCTGCGTTCTCGGAGCTGGGTTGGCTAGGAAAACTCAACACTACACTATTTAGGAATTCTTGTTCTTATTCCTGCAATGTACATACAAGTTACCCAGTAAAAAGGTATCTTTACTTGACATTTCTTTCAGCTAAAATTGGATCTCTTGCCAACACACTAAGGGGAGAGGTGGGGATGTAGGCAAGTGTCGAGTGTGCATGTGTTTGCGCTTGCAACTGTTGCAGATGCCACTGTGTGTAACTACACTTTCAGCATGCTCCTTGGAGTTTAGGATAATCATGCAAAAGGTCGTGATAAAACAAGCCAGAGGATCAATTAGCAAGTTGTGTCAATATAATAGGTTGCTTTGTGAACGAGTCAATGATTGAAAGGAGACAGTGTTGCAGATGGGGGAAAACCGTGGTGTAGACTGGAAAATGTATTTCCCTTTCCAAGTATGAATGGTATTGAACTTAGGTTAGGTGTCCTTGTGCTGTCATACACAGTTGCCCAAGTTTAATTTCTACAGTTCCAGTCTACCTCCTGGATGAAAACCCCATTTATTAGAAACTAACGGGAGAGCTGCTTCGCCAAGGCGCAGCCTCTTCAGGATGTCAGCGTGGCAGCACATGAAAAGAAAAGTCAATACTGTATTACGTTTGAGGGACATGAAAAAATATGTTGACAGCGAATGTTTCTAAACTTGTTTTGGTGCATTAGAATACGAGGAGCACACAAATTAATGGCGACATAAAGATAGCACAAAGAATGCGCAACAATGAAGCAGCCAAGCACATTCTGCCATTGGGAGAGTACATAAGCATATGGACGCATGCAGCAGGTGATCAAACGTAGCAAAGAGCAGACGAATTTGTGACCCATATTGCTTATAGTGCTTGGGGTTTCAGTACCTCAATTAGAAAAACATTGGCAGCATTCTAAGTTTGTGAATTTAGACTAGGATGCCTTGTAAAGAGCTGCATAAAATCGCAAGAGTTTACTGGTCACTACTTCCTTTGTGTTATTCAGGAAACAATGCAGTAGTTAGTGCCATGTAGGGCGAAAATATCAGGGTCGTGAAGATCTGCACTGTTTTGACCTATTTGCAATTAGTAGATAATGAAGAAAAAGCTGCAGCACTGGCTTTTTCTGTTCGCATTTTCTGTTACGGTTCACGGTATCAAAGTTCCCTGGCAGGTTTGGCAAATCTGGCTGCACGGCAGCTCCCAGAACTTGTGCCTTCATGTCGCCCTTATCGGCTGGTCGATGATCCTGGAATCGAAACTTCATGATCACAATGGATCTGATCATCTTTGACAAATTAATGCAGTTACAACTGACGTTCTCATTACCGCAGGTCGGGCTCTCGTAACAAGATAAGGAGCAGGTCTGCAAGATCCTCCTTCCATGCGTGTCCGCTTGGCCGAGGCAGGTGTCCTGCGAAACGAAACGTGTTGTCTCAGCCTGAAACTTGGCTTCACCTGGCAGGTGAAGGGGCCTTGGAAACTTACCATTGAGCGTCACGGGTGACAGGAGGGATTTGAGGAGGTCCCTCACGGGGTAACTTGGCCGAACCGGGACCTCATTGCCTTCACGAGTTCCCTTTTGGAAGGCCTCGTGAAGGCGGCATTCATGGGCGCCAAAAGGATGTGCTTGTTGGTCATTGCCACCTCATCGTGGGATCTGCACTGCTTGTTGCTGGCCGTCACCTCCTGGATTAGCTTTCCAATGTACTCTGAAATTGAAGCATATGCATGATAACATTCCAATACGCACGGAGCAAAGCTTCAGCCTGGATTTGGAGCCACACTTACCATACGTTGGATCCGTTTCCTTTTCACGTGCTGTGGCGTGTCCCTTCCGTGCCTTCGATGTGTTCACCATGCCCCCTAACGCGCGTGTCCGCTTGGCCGAGGCAGGTGTCCTGCGAAACGAAACGTGTTGTCTCAGCCTGAAACTTGGCTTCCCCTGGCAGGTGAAGGGGCCTTGGAAACTTACCATTGAGCGCACGGGTGACAGGAGGGATTTGAGGAGGTCCCTCACGGGGTAACTTGGCCGAACCGGGACCTCATTGCCTTCACGAGTTCCCTTTTGGAAGGCCTCGTGAAGGCGGCATTCATGGGCGCCAAAAGGATGTGCTTGTTGGTCATTGCCACCTCATCGTGGGATCTGCACTGCTTGTTGCTGGCCGTCACCTCCTGGATTAGCTTTCCAATGTACTCTGAAATTGAAGCATATGCATGATAACATTCCAATACGCACGGAGCAAAGCTTCAGCCTGGATTTGGAGCCACACTTACCATACGTTGGATCCGTTTCCTTTTCACGTGCTGTGGCGTGTCCCTTCCGTGCCTTCGATGTGTTCACCATGCCCCCTAACGCGCGTGTCCGCTTGGCCGAGGCAGGTGTCCTGCGAAACGAAACGTGTTGTCTCAGCCTGAAACTTGGCTTCCCCTGGCAGGTGAAGGGGCCTTGGAAACTTACCATTGAGCGCACGGGTGACGGGAGGGATTTGAGGAGGTCCCTCACGGGGTAACTTGGCCGAACCGGGACCTCATTGCCTTCACGAGTTCCCTTTTGGAAGGCCTCGTGAAGGCGGCATTCATGGGCGCCAAAAGGATGTGCTTGTTGGTCATTGCCACCTCATCGTGGGATCTGCACTGCTTGTTGCTGGCCGTCACCTCCTGGATTAGCTTTCCAATGTACTCTGAAATTGAAGCATATGCATGATAACATTCCAATACGCACGGAGCAAAGCTTCAGCCTGGATTTGGAGCCACACTTACCATACGTTGGATCCGTTTCCTTTTCACGTGCTGTGGCGTGTCCCTTCCGTGCCTTCGATGTGTTCACCATGCCCCCTAACGCGCGTGTCCGCTTGGCCGAGGCAGGTGTCCTGCGAAACGAAACGTGTTGTCTCAGCCTGAAACTTGGCTTCCCCTGGCAGGTGAAGGGGCCTTGAAAACTTACCATTGAGCGTCCGGGTGACAGGAGGGATTTGAGGAGGTCCCTCACGGGGTAACTTGGCCGAACCGGGACCTCATTGCCTTCACGAGTTCCCTTTTGGAAGGCCTCGTGAAGGCGGCATTCATGGGCGCCAAAAGGATGTGCTTGTTGGTCATTGCCACCTCATCGTGGGATCTGCACTGCTTGTTGCTGGCCGTCACCTCCTGGATTAGCTTTCCAATGTACTCTGAAATTGAAGCATATGCATGATAACATTCCAATACGCACGGAGCAAAGCTTCAGCCTGGATTTGGAGCCACACTTACCATACGTTGGATCCGTTTCCTTTTCACGTGCTGTGGCGTGTCCCTTCCGTGCCTTCGATGTGTTCACCATGCCCCCTAACGCGCGTGTCCGCTTGGCCGAGGCAGGTGTCCTGCGAAACGAAACGTGTTGTCTCAGCCTGAAACTTGGCTTCCCCTGGCAGGTGAAGGGGCCTTGGAAACTTACCATTGAGCGCCCAGGTGACAGGAGGGATTTGAGGAGGTCCCTCACGGGGTAACTTGGCCGAACCGGGACCTCCTTGCCTCCACGAGTTCCCTTTGGAAGGCCTCGTGAAGGCGGCATTCATGGGTGCCGGAAAGATGCGTTTCTTGGCCACTGCCACCTCTTCGAGGGACGTGCACTGCTCGTTGCTGGCCATCACCTCCTGGACCAGCTTTCCAACGTACTCTGCAATTGAAGCATATGCATGATAACATTCCAATATGCACTGAGCAAAGCTTCAGCCTGGATTTGGAGCCACACCTACCATAAGTTGGATCAGTTTTCTTTTCACGTGCTGTGGCGTGACCCTTCCGTGCCTTTGATGTGGTCACCGTGAAACATGGATCGCCCTGTTGCGTCACAGCTTGGCAGCGGTCCGAGTTTTCGTTATAATGCAAGATTGCAAGTCGTGTCCTGCAGGATGGAATATTTCATTGAAGGTGAAATGTGCCACCAATAAGTACTGTGCATTTTGGCCTATAAACAGCACACCCTGTATCATTGAATGGTTTTGCAAAAATTCCTGTAAACAAATATTGATATTACCTTGCAAGCATGCCAGCCGGAGAAAATGCCTGCGACTTTGGGGCGAAATTTATGAGGACGCTGTGGAATGCCTCAAGGGCGTACGTCTGGCCATGGGGAGACATCTGGCCGACGTCCTTCAGGAGCCGCTTGTCCCCAGTGATTTTTTTTAGGTGGTCATAGGCCTGGGAGTCTGCAGATAGGACATGGTTTAGAATGAGCACCCTCGGTTGGGAGAACAAAACCTACTAGGATCCATCCACTTTCTTGTGCTCTCTGGTATCTCGTTGTGCAGACACCTGGGATAGCTCCCGCCATGGCCCGTGTGTTCGTTGATGGCATGGTTCTGGAGACTGAGCCACACGTCGACGGTCAGTTTTCTGTCACCCGCCCCAGCCTTGGCCGAATAGTAGAGGTGGTTGGTGGTCGCCTGCACCCACATTTGAAGTTCTTGGCAGCCGGCTCGTTTGCTTGCTGCCGCCATCTTTTTCTTCACACCTAAAAATTAAAAAGCAATTTCATGAAATCCTGCAGCAGCTTCACTAGAAAATGTTACCTACATAAATAGGCTTTGACTATCGCTTACTTTTAGAGATGTGCCAAATGTCGAAGTAGTGGGCGATACCGGGCTCCTGGGTCTCCATGTGCTTCCGTATGGCAGGGTGGCGATCAGTCCCCAAGGATCGGATGTGGATACCTGTGCCATAGAATTTCGTAGTACACAATAATAATTGAGTATACAATGTTCAACAGTACAGAATCACTATGAATGTCGAAGAAAATATGAACATACATTTCTCCTTCAAAAATTCCAGCTGCTTGATGAGGCCTTCTTTTTCCATGTTGACACTCGCCATTGCTCGCTCTGACTGAGGACAGAAGTGTGATACAAATCACTTGAATTGTGCATGACAGTGCAATCACCAAATTATACTAAATTATAAAAGTGTACATAAAGAATCATGAAACTGTTGCGATTGTTTCACTACATGAGCACTCACCTCTCCTAGCTGGACCTGCACAGAGTGGAGAATCTTGTTGATCTGTTGGACGTGAGCCGAGTATGTCAGGTACTTTGCAGAAAACCCTGGAGAATCGAACCGTCCATCGGCAGTGATGTCAACTTCTTGACTGTCCAGCTGACTGATCAGCTCTTCTTGTTCTTGTTGCCATATCTATTCATGGAAATTAATGTTGCAGTAGAAATTCTAAAAATGCAGTGACATAATTCAGTATTTCTGGGTATGCCACAGGAAAAATAAAATTAATTAGTTCACTCGCCCATAATATGTGACATACAAAATTGTTTTTCTTTTTGCTGCACCACATAAAAAATGTTAGGGTTTTTTAACCCTAGGGCTACATTTGGGGACCATGGGCACCACGAGAAGACTTGAAATGGGTTAATTAGTCAGGTAATGAAGAAACATTCTAAATAACTTATTCAGGTTTTATTTTTGAGGGCATAATGTATTTGCAGAATTGATGCTCTACATCAGAGTACACCCATGACATATATTTTTACTACAAATTTGTATTCGGTGTTATGGGAAAACAAAAGTTGTCCTCATGAAGCACTTCAAAACTAAGCGGGCAAAGAGTGCCCATGATAACAATCTCTCCAGCCCCGACCGGCCCTGGAAGTGAACATGGTTGCCATGGCAAACTTACACATCCGCACTGCAGGCTGCACAGGTGATTTTTGCCCTCTTAGTTTCGGTTTGAAGTGTGCGCAAGGACTTTTGTCGCCCCAGAACCCATAAATATAAAAAATAAAAGTTTGTTTGAGCGTTTTAGTCAACTAGCTTATTAACCCATTTCACTTCATTTCCGGTGGCGTCCATGGCCCCCACTTTAGCCCCAGGTTGAAAAGAATGCTAGTTCTCTTTTTTACAATTTGGTGCATCTAGAAACAAACACCTTCTATAGAATTATGAATCCAGAGGCTCGTTCAGAAATCAGCCTGAAAAATTTGTGTGTTCACGTAATGAGCTCGAATTTCTACCAAAGCCGTTTTTTGTGTTGAATTTTACCTATAGAAATTTCAAGACATAGCTCTCTTCCTGTGAAAAGTAAGAAAAACATTCTTCACATTTAGTGCAAAAGCCGTCAACCAAGTTCCCTGACAGTGGTGCTTGTGGCAGCATTTCCCTATTGGTGCAGCAAGCAGACGACGCAAGCATATGCTTCCTGGATCTATCATGTGACGGTGTATAAGCACAAGCCTCTGCTCACTTGTCAGCACTGAAAATGTAAAGAATGTTGGTTGAATGTTTCACAGGAAGGATGCTACGCCTGGTAATGGGCTTGATTTGGGAGTATAAAAATACTATAATGTTGTTCCTTCAGAATGTTCCTCACCTTGTCCACTGCAGGGAACAGGAGGGCGTTCTGGTAGATGTTGTACATCTGATCGCTGATCACCTCGACGTTCATGTGGCGGAGCATCCGAAGTGTGTTTGTCACTTGGGCTCCAGAGAAGAGCAGGTGGCTTGTCAGCAGAATGTTTCCTGCGCCTCTTCCATTGATGATGGGCTGGCTGCTCCACTTCCGCACGTGCTCGAGAGGGCAGATGCTGACCACTGTGATGAGCGTACCCTGGCTCGTGATGTCATTTTGGCAGGGTCTTGAGCACTCCTGGCATGTCCTGAAGAGTTCTCGCAGGCAGCTCTCAAAGACCAGGAACTGGCGTTCTTTTTCTGGTGCTGGTGGACTTGGTGCAGTTTGTCCGTCACTGGAATGGGATTATGCAAAGCGTTTTTCGCAAATTCTAGGCGTACATACGCATAGCTTACCTCTCGAAACCTTCGGCAGAGCGGGATGGAGAGTATGTTGCATCAGACTCTGCCACGCTGCTGTGAGCAGGTGATATGCAGTTGCGTGGCACCTCAATGCTGGAGTGGGGGAGGCAGAGTCGAAAGGGTTCAACTGTAGCGGTTCCTCCATGACCAGGGAAGCTGCCACCCCTCCAGGGACGTTCATTTCGGCAGTGCAGTCTCGCAAGATCCTTCCTGCCTCGCAGGATGCGGACGGTCCAGCTGCTGAGACTTGGGCCTGCAAATAGCACTTTTATACTCCAACGTTTTTCACAATGCTTGAAAGACGCAATTTGGGCTATCGATAGTTTCTAACAGTGCTACGAGCACAGCAAGCATCCATGGCACTATGGATTCCAGCAATTTTATAACTCGTGTATTGTTTGCACGGCTTAGACTATTCTAAATACAACAAAAACTGACAATGTGCATAGAAATGTCCCTGCATTCATATCTGCTTTGTACATGTGTAAATCAAGTTTTGTTACTTGATTAGGTAAAATTCCGAGCAAGTGCTCACTCAAAATATGGTGATAATCACGTAAAACTTGGAAATGCGCACTTATTAGGTCCACAATATCTAAGGATATGTCATTTGTGTACTTTCCAGATGTTGCGAAAATGAGGGAGAGCTCTTGTAGAATGGGCAGATGCTTGGTATTTTACAGTAACTGAATATCTTGTGGCAACCTCCGATACTAGTATTGCAAGCAGGGCATCTGGCCGCTGCCATCTCTTTTCGTTCACGTAAGCACTTGCAATTGCAAGCCTGCAAAACCCGCTTTCATGTGCAGCGCATGTAGTTACAAGCATGGGGCACCAAACTGAGACACTATGGTTGCATTTGTGTGTAGTCTGTTGCAACATAAGGTCCTCAGGAGAGGCTTTGCATGCAGAAAGCAAACCTTCACCTTCACAGAAGAGGGACGGTGTCCCCTGGTATAACTCACTATAATGTGCCCGTGGCACTGCTGACATGTCACATATCCACATCATCATCCTAGCAGATGCTTTTTCATTTAGTTACCTTGAGGACCCGTTTCCGGGTATTACACAAGGGAGGGTACGAAGACACTGTTTAAACACTCAAGAATAAATCCAGTCGATAACTGGGGTGTTTGGTTAGAACGCAATTTTGATAAATTTTACTTTTATTTTTTTTTCCAGATAGCAGTATGTTCTCAAACTTTAGAATTCTGTCACCACCACTAGCGTCACATTCTCAGCGGTATTGAGCTTTTTACGATCCGTAGTTTATTTACGCGGGCCAAAAAACACGGTTTTCTCGTTTTCCCAACACCCTCACTTCCGAACGTACAAGAAAAAAATCCCCCCCCCTCCAAAAAAAAAAAAAAGTAACGTTTTTTTTGTTTTTTTTTTTTGGGGGGGGGGTTAATAAACTTACGCACCGCAGAAAGCTCGAACTCCGTGATGTGATGCTGGCGATTAGGATATAGAGTGCGAAAGATTCTTCTTTCTTCCTGCCACGCTGTTTTCACTGAACTAAATGCTGCAGGCGCGCACAATGTCATCTATTGTTTTGAAGATGTTAGGCTTAGGCTAACATCGGCCCATAAATAACTTCATTTTCAATTATTTTTTGATTCGGGTAACGTCGTGTTTTCAACCTTTCGCGTTTTGTCCTAACCACTAGCGTCACATTCTAATGGAGTTCCAGCTTTATGGGATGCATACTTTACTTACCCAGGTCGAAAAATGCGATTATCTTTTCTCAGAAACTCCCGGTATATGCCACGCGGACTGCTGCACAATTCAAGGCTCATGAATCTCTGAACAATAACCAAGACACTCACCAGTCTCAGGCGCTTTTTCGGGGACTCCTCGGTCCCGCCGGCGACGGGAAGCAGAAGTGTCGGCAGAGCTGTGCATCGAAGGCGTTTGCAGTCACCGCTGGAAAATGCAGACGCCTCGAAATGTTCGGCACAGAAACGGGAGTCCGGTTCAGGTCCTCGGTGTCATCATCTCGCCCGGCGACACGTAACCATTCGCGTCTTCGTGGATCCTTCTCCGGCAGAGCGAAAAACCGGAGACCTTTTCGAATATTTTTACCCTTTCGATTCGGGCACAACTTTACCACACAAACGTTCGGCATCACACGCAAGCGAAGACGAATAAACGTTTCAACACGTGGATGTCAATCGATCGGTGAACCTTGCTTTGAGAACGAAAAGTGGGAGCTTCGGGAAGAAGATCCTGTTCCTTATCGTTCTCGCGGCGAGATAAGCTGCGAGCCAGGCGCTTTCCACGACGGAGCCGCGTCGCCGCGTGGGCACATCACTCCCGCGTAACAAGGCGAGGAGAAAACGTAGTTCGCTCCTTTGTCAAGCAATAATAGCTGTATCACGACACCTACAGCCTAAGATTTGACGTGGTTGTCAAAATATGATGTGCATGTGCCTAAAAAGACCAATAATTATAACTTTTGCAATCTTTTCGCAATTCACTATTTCTATTGGTCGAATTCTATGGAGGTGATGGGGACACGGGATGGACTTCGCAAGAGGATAGAGTGCCTGTGTATTTCTATTGCTGTGAGTTTACTAGGGCACCTTGCCATTTAGAACTGGTCATTTTTATTGACTGAAGCCCAACAAACAATATGCTTCCAAAAACAAGCTTCTCCAGAAAGCACTTGAGTGCCCTTTAACACCTGCCGCAAGTCGCGGCTTGGACTGCAATCAAGTTGATCGAAAAACGATTTCTCTGCCCGTGAAGCTTCACTTCCAGCTGAGTGAATATCCGCTCTACAGAGATTAATTCGAGACGGCAATTGCAGCCGTGCGCGAACAGCACAAATAGAAAAACAAATACTACAATAGAAATACAGGCTACAACGTGCCGTGCGGAGAAACAAACTCATGGCTTCGAACCGCATTGGAGCGGCTCGATTTATTGACTTTCAAATAATTACGGCATGATCGAGCGATTACTTTTTAATAAGAGGTCCATCACCTGAGCCATTCAAAATACTCTCAGTGATATGACATTGCTGGAAAAAAATCAACATGCAGAGAATATTTTTTATTACTTAGATAGTCACCGAGAAGTTCAAAATGGTGATGTGCGGTTGACGAAAGAATTGTGACTCGAGGAACAGCAAAGGTAAGACGTAAAGTGCGCGAAGTAACTGGGTATCGGTTGTCTCCGTTTAACATCGCAGTGCTGACGACGAGAAGACTGAGTCACTGCTTTCGAAACGCAAGTTTCTGTAAGTGCGGGGGAATCTGGATTCGGAAATAAACACAGTTCGTGGAAAGCTCGTGTTACGCTTTTAGATGCTGCTCCTCTTGTCCCGTACAAGAGGCGTAGCGTCCTCGTTAAGCCTTATTGCAGCTCGATTTGCTCGATTCAGGGCCGCCATAATGAGATGCAGGTGACGCAGGAACTATTTGCTCCCCTGCTTCAGGGACGATGGTTTCTCCCTTTCTAGAGGGACATAGGTTACAAGACCGTTCCACCCCTTAGGAAGGACTACCGATACCTTTTTTTCTAAGAGTGTACGCCGCAGCCCGGGGACGTGGGGTTGGGTGGGGGGAGGGGAACGGGGGACTTTGGTGGTGGTTGTGAAAACGGGATTGGTTCGAAAATCACAACGTTACGGAAACCCTCGGACGCGATTGGCTCTGCTTTCCTCGCGGAACGTTACCACTCCCTTTGAAATGCATTTACCACTCCGTTCTTGAGTCGTCCCCGACTATTGTACTTCCGCTCTCCTTCACCTGCTCGGCGCGGCTCCGAGCAAAGACATCAGGCTGCGGATCGCATGGTTCGGCGTTCGATTCCATCTCCGGCGCTTATTAAATTTCAATTTTTACAATTGATATTGTTTAATTGATAGCACTCATTATAAATTATAGCTCAGAGCACATTATTCCCGTATGCTTATGTGTCACTGCTGTGGGCTGTGTGTGCATTACCCTCTTCTTTGGCGTGTGACGCTTTTGTACCACACTTGAACGTGACACCTTTCGCATAAAATCCAGCCCATAAGTACAATCTCAGCTATATAAATAGGTGGGGTCGAAAAACCCTATTGAGTTTATTACGTGCAATAAAATCAAAAACATAGCAATACAAAATCGTTTGCCGCGTTTTGTACAAATTAAATCAAACTTCCACCATGAAGCAGAAAATGACGATATGCTAAAAGGTCAGAACGTCTAAATGTCTCTTCGCGCATCGTAAGGCCTATAATATTTCCTTGATTTACGTAAATATTCACCAGAATTAATATGCCTTTCGCGTTTCTACATTGATAATCCAAACCCTGCTTCATTCAGGTGGGATTAGGACTACACTTTCCATCAACTTCATATACTCCACTACTAGAGCGGTATTTGATGCCGTCTTCAGTTAAGAAATTAGAGAAGATGAAAAGTCGAGTGGAAGAAGGAAGCGGAGTCTTTTCTGCTTTTATTCGTACTTCGTGCCTTCATCCTCTGCAAAAATAAAATACTGTGTAATGGTTTCATAAAACCGTTTGTCTAAAAAGTAAGAAAAAAGAAAAGAAAATAAGCTTAGCTTCGTGCAGTCTCGCTGTCGTTGCTAGATCAGTTTAATTCGAAGGAGTATGAACTTGTGTTCAGCGCCTCTCGCTAAAGTGACTACAAGGCCGTCAGGTAAACATTGTAAAGCATTCGCAGATTTAATTGTCAACATAGCAGGCTCGTTGAGGTGCTTCGTGTAATTGGTTGTTGCAGGAAAACAATTTCTCAAAAAGAAAGGTGCTATCTTTTTTCATTTTTCTTTCTGATGATATGTGGACGCTTCTTTGTCAGTAGAACACACAACTGCTCCATTTGTGTGAGCTAGAATACCCTCGGTTGATGGGTCAAGCACACCTTTTGTCACACGCGTGTTACCCAGAAATTGCATCGCCAAGTCTCGGTTATCGCGCTTAGCCCCTTCGAATAGGCACTGTGAATCGCATATTGCAGATACCAGGCAGGTGCGAGGGTCAAGTATAGTTGTCTACCAAATCAAAGTTGAAAATAATCGGGAGACACAAGATTCAATACGAAGAAAGCAAACACAAACAGGAGACAGAGACAGACTTGTACTTTTCAGATAAAACCAGTATACATGGACGTCCTTATCGAGTGGGATCGCGAACAAAACATTAAGTAACATTTATTCTTTCTTCCACGAGACGTCTTGAATATTTTTAATAGCTGGCCAATCGCATGATGTTGGTGTATTTAAACTGCGAGTTTACTGGCCTTGGGAATAAAATAGTATAAAAAATGTTGGGAGCTAATTAGTGCCCCTTTGAGTTTAAGTGCAATTTCATTCTTCGAAGCTTTGTAAACATATTGCCGGATATGTTGCATAATCCAATTTTACAATATATATTTATGAGCATTTCGCGTTGCTTAAAACGCTATATAAACACTTGCTGAAGAGACCTCTTAACACGGCGGGGGTGAATCCTGACATCTTCAACTGGTGTGCAGCTCCATATGAAGGCACGCCACCTACCTATTACTCATAATAGTAGATTATCCGTATTTGCGTGTGGCTACGACTGTGGATAATCACGCCGCATAGATATTTATCACCACGGATCAAAATCCTGGAAGTTGGTGACTCGGACTTCTCCGAGTCCGACCCGCCTACTGCGTACGTCTTGCTTTTCTAACGTTCAGGAAGGGACCTTAAGATTTCTTTTTCTGGTCTTGATAACTAAAACTTGAAACAGTCGGTGACACAACACTATGAGCGTCTGAGTATTTTGCAGTAATCACTTTCAGCTTTCTTAGAGTAGAGCTCGTGCGCCACCAACGTTTCAGTGGCAGAAGGTACACCGGCTTTACTTTAGAAGTCCATTCAAGTCCTTTTATAACATCCCTTTAACAGTTTCGCTTATTTGAGGCAGTTCAGACTCTTGAGACCCTAGAACAGATAGGAAAGCTTCCTTCTATGTTTAACTGTACTGGAAATTACGTGATACGCAGTGCGTCCACGATGGTAGTAAATGTGAGGCTACCATATTCTTGAAGAGGGTGATGCTGTAATCTGTGTAATATTAAAAGAGGGAAAACTGTGGCGCAGTTGCGAGGTATTTCATTTTCTCGGTACGTTCAAACAAGGTAACATGTGGAAGATATTGAAAGCTCACAAATTAAAGCAACACGGATCAATACACTCTATTTGCATACGAGTACATTCATTTCTGACTCCGGGTGCATCCATATTGAACGCGGTTTACAGCTTTAAGCGACTCAGGTTGTTAATCTGATTTGATATATGTGCTACTGATTTCATTCACAACATTGCGGTGCACTTCTAAGTCCGGTCGAAGGGGTCAGCGCTGCGAGAGCGCAGACGTTTGCATAGAAAACGGGAAACGGGGGGGGGGGGGGGAGTGCAAGCTGCCTCTTCTTAACTCTTTCCTTAATTTTTTATTTTTATTTTGATTATGGCAACGTCAGTTAGGCGCAGCACTTTGTATACTTACAGGTGATTGTCCCTGAATGAAATCAGTGAATGCCCTGGTCATACTGCCATTGTCAACGTTGTGACCACGGTCGTAGTTGGTGTTCTGGCGACAGCGGTGATCACAAAGTAGCTTTTTTCTGGGCGTGGACAAAGAATAGATCTAAGGGATAACTTGAACCCTCAGGCGTCCGAGTACAGCCGTCAAGGAGCTTAGCCGACAGCTCTTTCCTCATACAGTCCTTGTCCTCTTCTGTGGTGCCAGTCTTCACGGTGACGAGGGGAACAAGCAGGCCTGCGCGGGACAAAATTGGAAACCATTCAGAATGTCAGGGTTAGATTAAAAGTCTCCGTAGAATTTGTAAGTTTTGGGGAGTACGACTCCTTTTTAACACAGCCCACGTTTTTTTTTTTATTTAGCAGTTTTGTAGAAAAATATTCATATCGCCGATTTCGTGGTCACTGGACAATACCAGGGAAAAAAACAACCTTATGCATTTCAGCGTCTCCAAAATAGAAGATACCCCTCTACTGTACAGTAGCCCCTGTCCTGCGTATATTTGTGACTTCGTCCCGTCTATTTTGGGTTTTTCTTTATTTTGTCGTTCAGCTGCTCCACACTCTCGGTTAACGCTTGGTCAATCCAACTTATGCTCCCCAAGAGCGTACATACATCTGGGGATGTAGGTTGAAGTTTTCCACGCCATACCCGTTGAAACCACCACAGTCCACGTCCTGGCGAATGAAATATTTGAGACGGTCATCTTCTTCTTTTTAAATTTTAGGTTCCTAAATTTGATCGTGTACTTCGCTGAAAAAAATGTTGGAGCTCATCCACTTCACAAGACGATGTTGGACCAGCAAAGCTGTAATTTTTACAACAACTTTACGACAACTTTGCGAGAACTATATGACATCTATACGATTTACATATGATTGCATTGAAGACACGCACACGACTTCGCTGTTTAATTGTCTTTATTTAATTCTAGTGACTAAAGTGATCATTGCTTATGGTCAGTTATGGGCGTGTTCTCAACCCAAATATTTTAGGCACACCTCGAGGACAGTTTTTTTTTTCTTTTTTTCCGATTGAGCCTAAGTCTCTTTATGAGCATCGTGGAAGCGAAAAAAGAAGGTTAGATCGTCGCGTTCTGCCCTCAGCCCCGATACAGCGCACTCTTAGCTGAGAAGTCGGTGACCGTAGATGACAACAAGGGATCAAGACCTCACTATCTAATAATGCCGAGGAAGGCTGACTCACGCGGTTCGCCCTCACTTTTTTATGTAAAACTTGCCACGACGAATCGGAACGAAGGAGTGCCGTTTTGAAAGGGAGTTTTTTGTTAAAATTCAAGGACGCATATTTTTTCCAGATCCTAGCACATAACAGGTTCGCTGTGAAATTCTGTGTAACATATATTGTTATGACTCTTGTGTCCTAACACCTAGAGTGTTAGCTTATCAGGAAAACGCCAACCGACGTAACCCTCGATTAAATTCGTAAACAAATTATCGTGTAAACGCCGGCGTGCTTCTAGATAAGAAGCGTCTTCTCGTGCGACGACCAAAATAAGCGGCGAAACCAGCGAAAGTAATTGCGCGCTCAGAAGACACACGCCATTGCGAGCATCGTCTGCTATAATGTTGCCTCAAACACATCTCAAGCCTGACGCCGACGACGATGGCGTAGGCGTGTGCCTTCTGCTTACGCGCTTATTTCGGTTGGTTTCGCCGCTTCACGCCGCAATATGGCGTTGATCCAGAGTGCGGTCGGCGTTCGCCCGATATTAATTAAATATATATAGGCTCTAGATATAACTTATTGGAAATGTATTGCGTTGACTAGGGTTCCACTGGAAGCAACAATCTCGAAGAATGCTATCGCGCGCGCGCGCCCTCAGAAACTTTGGTAAAATAGGTAAATCACTCTTTGCGTAATTATCATTTAGTGGGTAGCAAAAGCGCTTCGAATCATCCGTTACCGAGAACAAGTTCGTCGTTGCGGTAGTGAAGTTGTGTTGGATACACGTCGCAGGAGAGAGTCGTCATTCCTGCGTCGGCCACAAGTCTTCTTACAGTCTTTCCAAGACCGTCCAGACTCGGAGACTGCGCGTCATGCCAGGTGTCGGCAAAAGTGTGGCTTGGATCCTGCAGGTATAAAGTTTTCAACAGATATGGAAATACAGTTCGAAAATGTATACTAGTGTGGTAATACAAAGAGGTATACTAGACACCTATTAAGCCGAAAAAAACAACATGATTGTGGAGTGTCTAACACCTTGAAGACGAAAAAGAAGAAAAAGAAAAAGATGGAATAAAATAAAAATAAAATGAAATAAAATAGGAAAGGAAGGAAAATATATTTTTTTCAGTGCTTCATTACGTATTCCATACATAATCATTATTTCAAGAATACAGAGTTTTCAACGTATGTTTAGTATATAAATACCTCCTGACTAGATCATTTTCTTTTTCATCTCCAGAAATTATTAGCTTTATGTAGCGTACATCAAATTTAACTCGAAACATAATCACAATCCAAACCCGCTGCTCAGAGGAATGGAATGGAATGTCTCATTATCGTACAGATTACAGTTTGCAATTCCTTCATTATGACCTACTAATATTATTCAATAGTCATCGTGTAGATAGCATTGACATTAAGTTTAGATCATAAATCAATGTACCTACTTTTTGTCAAATATGTATTCTTTCATTGAAACTGTTTTGTTAATATTTGTTTTCCGGTATATATGTTTATTTGATTGTGTTCTGCACCGCCATTGCCCTTTACCGTGCAAAAGAGCCGGGACTTTGTCAAGCCAACAATGATTGTCTTTTTGTGCTTGGATCCGGCATCTGAACTTTCAGATGCAACAAATAATTTAATTTGGTTAAAAAAATTATGGTTTTAGCGTGGTTGCGCCAATATACAGGATTATTAAAAAAATTTCTTGACAATCACACTGCGTGATGCTTTTAGACAGCAACAGCTGTGCTGCTTATTCGACGATATGACGCTGACGATCGATTGGAGTTGTGCCGACCGTGCGGCATATGGTGATCTGATATAGAAATGACGTTGCGTTAATCTAGCGTCGATACATTTGTCGCGTTGGGGGCCGAGACGGACCAACGACGCTAGACGGAGTCGCGCTCAGATCTCAGAGATCAACCAAAAAGCCTCCTTCTCAATCTGAGCGTAACGCGACTCTGCCGGCGTTAAAGACCTTGAAGCGGACGCCACTGGACAGCCTTCATTGTTTTCTTGCTCGTGGAGAAATACTGCGCCTAGACCAAACGCAGAATCCTTCGCGGAGAGTATTGCGGGGTACTGCGGGTCGTGTCTAGCCATTGTTGCGTATGGCCCGTGGCGGGGTTAAACGCCGTTATGAATGCCCCCACCATCCCGACCATATTCTGCAATGTCTGCACCTGGGCGTTTGTTTTCGTCGAGCGCCTCTCGCGGGTTAAGGTCGTCTGACTCAGCGAGCCTGGCGCCATCGTCGCTTCGGAGGCACGCCTGCCCAGCGAGCGCACCAGACGGGCGCCGAACATCGGAGCGGCGAAAACAACGGCTCAGGTTTCACGACCGAAACACCAAGGCACGATCCGGGGCGATGAAATCATCCAGGACGCCTTCATTCAACGCGTAGGCACGAAGGGTCGAAAGTCGGCACGTCACGTCTCGGCCCCAGACGATGTTTTGACCCGCTGCGTGCATTCCAACAAGCCGGTGTTTTGGTGAGACTCTCGGCGCCGTCTAGACCGACAGTGAAGTGTTTACGGCGGCTCAGTGTGCGTAATAATGGAATGTGGGGCGGGGTTTTAAACGGGACACTTTTCTGTGATTGGCCGACCATCCGCCGATGTGGGGGTCCCTACCTAGGGACCTAGGGAGAACGAAGGGTTTAAAATGAGCGAACTTCGACATGCAAACGTTCTTCTCTGTTCTTGAACCAACTGTACATCATGTAAATAAACAGTGTACTTTTCGAGAGAGATCGCGGCTCATCGTTGCTCCCGCTGAGCTCTAGCCCGGTGCCTGGCTCGAGTCGCCCCTCCACCACCACGGACACCGCTCGGTCCCAACAACTGGATGGCAGCGGTGGAGATCGGCTCACGGTCGTTGGACACCACGGTCTGGTGAGTGTTCAAGTTTGCTCGGGGTTTGCCAAGTTCTATTTTCTCGATAGAGATTAGCCAGGAGGAACTTGAGGACCTTTGATTTAGGTACTGGTGAAAGGGAAACGTTTGTCGTAGTACTTACGGAGAGCGTAACTTGTACACGTCACTGACAGGTGGTCATAAGGAATTACATTTACGTTTACTGGTCATTAAATTGTAATGTGTTGCTACCAGTACTACTTGCTGCCATAGAAAGTGGCGACTGGCACCCCAAAAGTAATCCGTTACGCCTCGTTGGCGTTACTTTTCAACAACATTGTCTTCGGTTACAAACACATAGAAACGGGTTATTCAAGTTCTTGTTGTTGCAACCCTGTCCATTTGGCGCAATAACAGGCGGCGGCGGACTATCGGGTTATCGTTATCGGAATCATCTGCACCGATCTGACTAAAAAATTCTCCATTCTCGGAGAATAGCAAGGCCGTGTAAATTCACCATGCGATCGAGCCACAAACCAGAATTAAGGATTGATTTATGTCCATTTTAGACATACCGGCATATATTGCCAGACAGTAGCATAAGCAACCATAGTTTGGATATTAAGGTGCATTTATTAAATGTAGGCGAAATTAATGTTTAGCCTCGATATTCTTTATTTCTTTGAAGATCTCAACAAGGTCGAATACTCAGTTGAGATCTGTTGGTGAATGAAAATAAAAAAAATCAGTAAATAAATAAAAGTTAATCGAAAAAAAGAAGACGACACAACAAACGAATTAGATTAAAACCGACAGTCAAAACGAATGAAATGGAAACGTCACGTTTGCACCGTGTGTAACACAACTTCTTTGGTGCCGTTCAAAGAACGCATGGAGCGTCGAATCGACTACAGTTGACTCCGGTGCTTCTCCAGATAGCACGATCCGCTGATGCCACGGGCGAGAAGACTGGTAGCCGCAATGCCGCGCTATGGCCCCCGCACTTCTCGAGTTTCACTTTCCCCAAGCCTAGAATATCAAGGGCTACGTCAGCCACTATTATGCTCATTTGCAAAAAATATCTTTGCTTGAAACAAAGATGCGTCCATCTGGGGTAAAAACAGAAGAAGAAAGGAAAACTACTAAGCATTTTTGAAGTGCTCGCAAAAAAGTTGACTCACAAAAGGTATGGACTCAGATGCAGATAACCTGCTCGAATTCACGAATGAAGTGGGCCTAATCCAAGAAGTTGGACTACAAAAAAAGAAAGAAGTAGCTTCTAAAAACAGGGTCAAATAAGGTGAGAAGAAACACAAAAAAATGCACATCCTGTTTCCGAGAAGATGAAAGTGTGCATCAACGAACGAGGATGCGCCTTGTGGCAATAGCAACTTCACATATTATCACATCTCTTTTAGTCGGTGCAAGGGTAGGACTGGAGCGTTGTCTCGTGTTGCATGTACGTAAGGAAATGGTCGTAGGTCATTATAAAGAGAGGATACATTGTTAATTCTTGTCTGTGCACTTACCGTCGGAAGCTGCTCCGAAAGGCGCACAATCACTTCGCGTCCTCCTCTCCCACTTTCGATCACAAAAAAAAAGGTCTAAAAAAAGCGGATATAACTTACCCCGCCCCCCCCCTCTTTTTTTGCAGAAATGTTTATTTGGCTTTTTGATCACTGTTGTTAGGGTCCAAAAAAAATAGATTTAGGGGCAATTGGTGTTACGCAAACAAAAAGGCTTTTGCTGGAACTGAGGTACCAAGCCCGTGAGCAAAATGTCACAATGCGCTCTTCAATATCTACAAAAAAAAAAAAACAACTTCCCTTAAATGCGGGCGGGGGGGTTGGTCTCGAGATGGTGCGCAGCGGGATTACAAGGAGATCCGTTACGTAAAAAACGTAAGGAATTTGCTTTAAAGTTACCTGGAGATGATGAAATTTATTTCGTTACTAAATTACTGAGATAAATGTAAGGTGATTCGCAGCACTTCGCCACTTGCAGGCGACGTACGTAAGTCTACCTGGAGAGTACAACTAATTCCCGGGCGTGTGGGTGCCACTCATTATACGGGCATGGGCAGAGACGAGGCTGGAGAAGCGAAGAGCTAGAGCCAGCTAACTGGCTGATGAGTTCGGGCCAGAGATTCCTAGAGCCGCTAAACAGCCAGCAACTCCACTAGACGGAAATTCTCGCCGGAGTTAGACAAGGCATTGACGCAGTGGACTTCCGTTGGATAAGGTCTGGAGTTGTAGAAAGCGGCACCGACCGGCGGGAGCTGAGCCCAAACATAGCTAGGAACTTGATCTAGAAATGGAGGAGCTCGAGCTCGAACACGGAAACTCGAAAATGGACCGCCGAGAAACGAGGAGCCAAGACGGTCAGAGAAGTTCACAGACGAGGAAAACTGATGCAGCCTTTTAAGGTGCACTGAGGATCATCGGTCTTTTTTCTCATGGACCTGAGCGTACTGCCTGCGAAAGACGTGAATCTCTGCAACAGAGATACTTGGCCTCAGAGGTTGCTCCCCCTCCTTCCCTGTGAAGCTGCGGACGTGGTGGCGCCGTTTGAGCGGGGAGGACGCAGATGACAACAAAAAGTCAGTTCTCGGCTTGCCTCCGCAAGTATCGTCTTCCTACAGAGGCATTCCGACAGCGCTTTCGAAGCATGCGTAAGAAAACGGGGCAAAGGTTATCCTGAGTTTGCGCACGATCTGCAGGCTAACCCTGACGGAGCGGCAGAAAAGCGCCGACGTGTACGGGAACCATGACCGGGTCACACAAGGCGTGGCTCTAGAGCAGTTTTATCGTTGCCTTCCGAACAAGGGGTTCGATTCTGGCTTCAGGATAAATCTGACGTAGAGACTCGGGGCTGAAAGAGGGCGGGAGAGCTCGCGGAGGAATACGCCAACCCGCGAGGAAAGCGGAAGAGACCCAGGTGAATAAAAAAAGTCACCGCTGATGCGTATAAAGTGGTCGAAGGGCAAAAATGGCTGAGATAACCAGAAGGGCCAAATGGGCAGACAGAAAAGACAACCCGAAAGAGTTAAGGTGGCAGCGGTGAAACCGAACACGATTCGGCGGCCAATAGGAAGGCAAGGAAAGAACAATGCATTTGAGACCCGCAAGCAACCCATTTGTTACAACTGTCAGCAGAGGGGACACATCGCGCGTCCACGCCACAAACCTGGTGCTTCACTACACTAGAATATGAGTACTGAGCAACCTGGAGCTCATCGAGCCATCACATGCATGACCTATAGGGATCGGCAGGCCATGCGGTTGTCTTTTCGCGACAGTGCAGCTACTGTTCTACGCTGGGTCCACCCTTCGCCAGGTTGACCCGAAAGATTACTCCGGGAGCACGCTTGGACGAAGCAGGCCGTAAGGTAACGATGCGTTCTGTCTCTCCCATGGCTCCGGAGTAACAATAAGCGGTTCCTGCAGAGAAAGCTAGAGCATTGAGTACAGCCGTCTCGAAAAACTCCGCCACAGAGCTTCGTCCTTACTTTTTTTTTGAACAAGTCCTGACCCAAGCATACTTATGATGAAAAGGGCCTCGCGTTCAGTAAAAGAACCGGTTTCACACTTGCACTGACGAGGGCTATAGGCGCGCCCAGACGAACGTGGGCCGAAGTAGCGTGTCATGGAGAGAGAGTCTGGATCCGGGGAACCCGGAACTCAGCAGAGACATGGCACCTCTTTTTGACACCGTCAACGATGATGCGTTTTGTGAACCCCGACACGGAGCCTGCGGGTTGAGTGGAGTGCAGAGGGTGATCGAGCATCTCAGAAATGAGCAGGAAGGAACGGAGCTGGATGGGCCCCGGAGGTCTCGTACTTCCACCGGCTTCATCCAGCTTCGAAGCCTTGTGCTGGAAGCGGGAAGATCGCTCCTGATCACGCAGGCAGCAGACAGATCCTAAGAGACCGAAACACCTTCAGGACACGGTTGGGAAGGCGTCAGTAGAAATGAAATCTTCGTACCTACTGAAAGGGCAGGTCTGTTGCAATGCACTTATGAGAGACCTAAAGGGTAGACTGCTGGATCGGCCGGTCGAACCCACAAGGGGTACCGATCGGAACCTCCTGGCGCTTTGTCGCGCTATGGCCGCATCGTGGTCAGGCCACCTCGGGGTCAAAGACTAAAGACCGGATTTGCTCCAGGGAGTTCTCCTGGCCGGGGGTATAGCCGCGACGCCGAAGCGGCTTGCAAAGTCGTGCGATGCATGCCAGATGGTCGGAAAGAACAGCTTGAGAACGCGGAAGGCCATGCCGCTTATCGTCAGCCTTCTAATAGCGGGACCTTTCGCCGAGCTTGTTCCATAGACATAGCAGGGACCCCTTGCATCGCACCAAATCGGGTACAGCGCACATTCTGACCATCCCTCTGTCCCGCCACAAGTTCCCTGGGCACGCCCACCAAAGCTGAGCTCGGCCGCTGTCGTAGATGCGCGCTACTGCAATCATGTTTTGGGCGAGTCGGGTAATCCAGCGGAGGTGCAACACGTGTTAACCAAGGCAGCGTTTTTCGTGAGCGTGCCTCTCACGACCACGTTCCTGGAGAAAATGTGGGATTCGTATCGTGCACAGGACTCAGCGTACCACCCTCAGTCGAACTCAGTGGAGAAGTGGCAACTCGCTCTCTGCTTTGCAATGTGGCGGACTGGGAGCGTGGCTTACCCCGCGACAATGTATGCATTGCGCACCATACAGACGTACCAACGAGGCTACCAGGCTGCATGCTCCCGCGGAATTAGTGTCACGGACGTTCACTGCACGCTCTCCGCTGCGTATGCTTCTCTGGGATCTCGGGGAGAACTGTAGGGAGAAGACTCTACCGTGGTGGAGTACGTACTGAAACCCCTTGGAGCCTTCGAAATACCAGAGGAGATAGTCACGGCCAACATGCAAGAGGCGCAGCTTCGCAGGCGAAGTGCCACGACACGAGAGGCCAGATCCCGTAAGTTCGAGCGTAGAGGCAGGGCAATGTTGCTGCGTCCTTCTGTGAAAAATAAATTGGAAGTGCAGTGGGAGGGATCCATCTAAAGTGGCGCCAAGAAGCCTTCTACGACTAATATATCCGCAGTAGGTAGTCAGGGAGCGACGGAAAAAAGTTCGAGATATACCCATCTGAACCCGATGAAACTTTCGTGCGTACAGGGAGGAAGGGGACTGTTAGCTTGGCATTGGAAGCACGCCAGCAAGAGGGTCCTCAATCGCAGCTCTCCCATCCGGGAGATGAATGACAGAAGGGCGTGCTCGGGGTGGATCTCAGTGTTGGCCGGAGTGGTAAGCTGCCGAGAGCTCTAAGAGGAGCAAGTCAGTCAACTACGAGACCCAACAACGAGTCCGAGGATATGTTTTCGATCGGCCGGCGCATGGACAAACCGGTCTGTCTTGATGGCTGAACCAGCCACAGACCCCGGCACATCTGAAGGCGTATCGGGTTTCCGGCTTCAGACAGCGCGATGACACTGGCGGCCGGAGGTTCAGCGCAGTTAACAGATCTGGGCGTTAATGAGGCGTGCAGAAAGTGACTATATTTCCCCGTTAATCTGGGTGAAAGTACCGGGCAAAGACCCTGAGTCCCCTACGTCGGCCACCGAAAGTCGAACGCCGTGACTGTCGATCAGCAACGTATACCTCCGGAAACATCGAGGATGAGGGTCGAGCAAGCTGGAAGCGCGCGCGGTCTATTTCACTTTAGACGCCGATCCGCGGTTACTGGCAAGCGCCACTCACAGAAAACGCGAGCCGGTACGCGGCGTTTACTTTCGCTCGCGTTTCGGGACATCTCTCGCCCGCTTATGCTTAGTTTCAGTAAAAAATTCTCCGTTCTGCTTTTCAGGAGTTGAGTGGGCCAGCGTCCTGAGAGGAATCGAGGGCGGGTTCGCTACTACCGTTACCTGTGACGATATAGCTGGCTTCTTCGGAGACATGGTCGAACGAACTGATCCACCTGAGGAAGTGTTTTGGAGGTTGCGGGGAGGGTGGACTCAAAACCGTGCAGGGCTGAAAAATGCCAGCTAGGACGGGCCGAGGGTTTGCAGATCCTGGCGCGTGGTGGGGCTGGGGTGTCGCCGTCCCTCCGAACCCGGAGCAGGAGGCAATCGAGCAACTAATCCCAGGCCATCAACTAGAGACCCAGATCCGTTCGTTTTGAGGCTAGAGCTGGGCCGGTTATCAACGGTAACGCTGCAAATTACTCGCAGATAGCCAGTCTTCACTACTGGACGCCCTTCATGGAAATGTCCTGATACATGGTCATTTGGACTGAGGACAAGGAAGAAGCTTTCAGCAAGCTAAAGAAGGCGCTGTCGGGCCGCCCTGTCCTGGGGGCTCCGGATTACGCGCAAACCGTTCTGCGTGCAGTACAACGCCAGTGACAGGGGAATGGGGGTGGTGGATCAAAGCCAAGGACGAGCGCGGAAGAACACCTGATCCCTTTGTGCCAGCTGCAGAGGCGCTGATCGACCACCGGAGGAGGCTGGGAGCGCCTCGAAAGAGACAATGCTTGCCTAGTTCTGGGCTGTACAAAAAATATCTTGTTATCTGTCGGGCGCTAAACTCACGGTCGAAACCGCCCCGCTGCCCTCTTATCGCTGGCTGCGGCAGAGTGCCGCAAAAATGGGAGGTTGCTGCGATCTGAGCTTGGCACTTCAGGAATATAACTTGCTACGCGATCCTCACAAAGGGGAAGTTGCATTCCAAATGCAGATTGGCTTGAGTCTGTTTGTTCTAGGGTGAAGCGTTAGTTCTCTTTTTTCACGGGAGTCTCATTTTTTATGTGTGTGTTTGTGAGTGAACCAGGCACGTATATATATATATTGGAGTTCCTGTCATCTAACATGGGTTTTATAGCCCTAGTCTCCCCAGTTGAGTCGCACCCTCATGCTGGAAAAGTAGGCCGCTTTTGGTTGGGACATGAGACTTTTTCAGTGTTTCACTCAAGGCAGCCCTTCGGGCCGGGAGTTGGCACTTCCTGCTGGGGTTTGGGGTCTGGACGGTTGTGATGTCGTGAATCACTAATGCCGTTCCTCCGAGGAGCACGGCGGACGAGTGGACCCGGGCCTGGACTACGGTCAACGACCTCAGCAGCGGGACGAAGCTCTCTCGCTGGCGCGGTTTGCTGGCTGCTCCATCTCGCGGCCATCTTCCGGGTCGGCGGAGGAGCTGTTCCGCGCGTGGCCCGTGGCGGGGTTAAACGCCGTTATAGATACCCCCCCCCCCATCCCGAGCCGCATTCGTGCAATCGTCTGCACCTGGGCGTTGTTTTCCGTCAGAGCGCCTCTCGCGGGTTAAAGTCGTCTCGACTCCGCCCGAGCCTGGCGCCATCGTCAGCTTCGGAGGCACGCCTGCCCAGCGAGCGCAGCAGACGGGCGCCGAGGCCGCCGGAGCGGCGAAAGCAGCGGCTCAGGTTTCACGACCGAAAACGACTGGCGCGTTAGGCACGGTCCGGGCGATGAAATCATCCGACGACCTTCATTCGACGCGTAGGCGCTGAAGGGTCGAATGAAGATCGCGCGCGATACGTCTCGGCCCCAGACGATGTTTTGACCCCGCTGCGTGCATTCCAACAAGCCGGTGTGCTTGGTGAGCACTCTCGGCGCCGTCTTGACCGACGGCGAGCGCGTTTACGGCGGCTGAGCGTGCGTAATAATGGAATATTAGGCGGGGCAATAAACGGGACGCACCCTGCCAGCGGATTGGCCGACCATCCGCCGACGTGGGGTCCATACCTAGGGACCTCGAGGAGATATCCAGACAAGCCGGTTTACATGCAGACGAACCTGACGGCAAACAACGTTCTTCTTTGTTCCTCCGAACCAATCAGTACATCGCTGTTGGCAAGCAGTTCCAGGTACCTTTCGAGCAGGAGATCGCGGCTCCTCGTTACGCCTGGCGAGGCTCGTAGCCGGCGCCTGGTCAGAGTCGCCCATCCACCACCACATGATACCTGCTCGGTCCGCAATACCATGCAGCGGTTTGAACAGACCATTTTCTATGGGAGGGCTTTTGGTCGGTCTCTGGGACTCGCAGGCGTGGCTCCGTCCACGTTAGCGCCGGTTGGCCCTTGCCAGGTGGCCCACATCGCGGCAACCCTACGGATAAATAATTGATCTTGTACGGATCAACGTCTTTTTCGCCAAATTTAGTCGAGAACTGGATAGCTGCAGAGCTCACTACACGCCAGTTTTTCGCCAACGTATAGTGGGAACCCTGAACTTCTCCGGGTCCTGCAGACGACAGGTGACGCAGCTACATAAGTTTTCCGCCACATTTAACGGGGAAACTGAATGGCATGCATAAGTCACGTGACGTAAACCTGTCAGATGAACAGAGCGGGAAATCGATTATGTCTGTACGTTCCGATGACGTCAGGTCACGTGACACACATTCTCGCCAAATCTAGTGGTTAGCAACTGGGATGGTGCCCAGATCACTGGCGTCACACTAATTTTCTCCGCCATGGCTTGGCCGTAAAACTAGCTTGAGTGCATGGGTCACGTGACGGCCACATTTTCCGCTATATTTAGCGGGGAACCAGAATTTTTAGTAGGTCCCGTGACGTGGGGCAATTTAGTGGGGCAAATGGGTTTGGTGGGGCAATTTAGTGGCGCAAATGAATTTGAGTCTAGGTCCGTGATCGCTCAGGCCACGCGACATGATCTTTTCCGCCAACATGTAGCGGCGGAAACCAGATGGAGGCATTGGCCTAGCCATTGCCGGAGCAAGTCTTCGCTAAATTGAGCGGGCAAGTGACGCGTTTATGTCAATCGCTGCCGTCGAACTGGTAGTCCTCCTGCAAGTTATTGCTGTTAAAGAGAAATCATCAGTATCTCATCTGAGATACGTGGATAAGGTGTGCATGAAGCATGGTACCAAGCTGCCACTGAAGACTATGCCATGAAAATAGTAAACTAACTAAAAACAGGTCGTGAAATCGCCGCTGCGGCCCAAATGCCGATCATCGAAGAAATCAGTTGGCACAGCGCAGCGGTTATATATCACAGCGTATGGTAGGATACGTGCCTCTCAGCACTTCTTCCGTCGATAGCTAATGCGTAAGACCTAAGTCCTCGCACTCCTGGCGCAAGCAGGTCAGGTCGCCTATGTAAAGTTCGCCAGGGCCCGCATCACACGGGGGCAGCGCGGGAACAGCGGTACAGGAAGAGACTGAAGGGAGACAGGAGCTTCATACCTCCACCACCTTCCCTGCAGCTAAAGTAGAAATAGCTTTACTGCAATTCACGGGCGGCGGTGTGCCGCGGACGAATAGGCCGAAATAGCGTTTCAGTACAGCGACGTGCCGTCGATGCCCAGGAAAACGACAGAGGCATTTGCGTGGTTGCACAGCCCATGCCTGTGCAGACGGGGCGACGACCACGCGCGCCCACGGCTGGGGACATGATAAGACGATAGCGGGTCAAGAACGGTGCGGCAAGCCGAGCAACAGAACCGCAGCCCCTGTGCGTTCAGCGTCGTCGAAGCGGCTGGCAGCAGCATTTCCTGAGGGCGCGCCGTAGTCAGGCACCAGCGACCCTGGCCGGCTTACTCGGAGAGACCGAGGAGACGACTTAGCCAGCGGCGTCCGAACAGGATGGCTGGCTATGTGGAGAGCGACGGCAAGAGTGACTGTGCACCGGCAACAGAGGTGCACGGGGACAGCAGGGGACGCTGGCATACTTGGGCCGCCGGTGGGGAGCCATGACAGCAGCGTGCTGGTCGCGCCATAGCCGGGGTTAATAATGGGTAATGAGCTTCCCGCCAAATTTCGCCGCAGAAGTGCAGCGGAAGGAAGAGCGGGCGGGGGGGGGGGCAGCGCGTGAAAGTGACAAGGCGCGAATCCCTCTATTCCATGACGCCAGAAATCGGCGAACAAGGTCTACACGCAGGCGACCTTCGGTTGCTGGCAGTGTACGGTCACGGCGTGGCTCCTATCTACCAGGCAATCCTGAAAGCGGCTTGCGTTGCTATGCGTCCTGAAATGGTCAGCCTCTCGAAGTGTGCACCACGCCGCCGTCTCTCGCTGTTTGCAGAAGGTGTTTCCTAGCCAGTTTCCGCAGCCAGTGGCGACGTTGCGTAAAGTTATAGAAGTAGCATCAAGTGCTAAATCCTTGGACGTACGTTTCTCTAGCAACCTATCTTGGGCGTTGCATGGGCGCTGACCATGACGGTTCCTGAACGGTATGACGTCTCTGGGGCGACAGCGCTGTCACCTCAAATTTGCGCCACCGGAACTTGAAACTGGCAAGCCCTGAAAACGCCTGCGCTCGACCAAAAGCTATAGCATCTACCACCGCCATTAGGACACCTATGCCAGAAATTACCTAAGCCATCAATTAGAACGTGTTCGAAACGACGCATTTTTATCCCAATCTTCTCAAGTTACTCAGTCTGGAATAAGTGTCAACGAGCTAAAAAGAATTACAGGCGACTAGATGATTCAATCCACGCTGACCAAAACTGGTCTGCAGTATCTGCTTCTCAAATTTCTGATATCATTTGCAACTCAAAGTCTGCTGGTATACACGCCATATCCACGCATCCCCTATCAACGAGTCATCAATTTAAGCAGGTAGCCGGAAACTAAAACAGCGACCTCGTCCGCAATAATTTTTCCGCGCGCCGCCAAAGACTGGTAATGACCTTCCCCTCAGCATTGCTTCTGCAACCAACCTCATTCACTTCAAAGAAATGCCATTTCAGAAAGCATGCCAACTTGATGATTCATAGTAAACGAAAGGTGTTATTACACTGATCTTATACGTCTTCGTTCCCCATTTTATCCAGTTTGTTATATGGATCTCCTGCGTGGCCCGTTTACATTGCCTGTGCTTACTTTTTAAACAACACTGTAGGGTTTCTACCTGCATTGTAATAAGCCAAATAAAGCAAATCAGTCTGTTTCATTGTCGTTCGTCCGGTGCCGGCCAGAACATGATATCCTCCATGTGCTGCCCGTTGCAGCCGAAGTCTCTTGATACTTCTTTTTTTACGAGTTAAGGCAACCGGCAATGCAAATGACAAGGCAGATTTCCGTTGAACACACAATGGCTTCATTCAGTTCAGTCTTCTGCTGTGCGCCGCCATTTCTCTTCCTGTGGAATCGGCCCGGTCAAGCAGTCGGCGCTTCAGAGAATGTCGCGACCTGTAGAAAAGTTGAACCGTGGCTGCTGCTGTGCCTTGCAAAACACTCTGTGCTGCGATTGAGTGGAAGCGCGCTGCTGGCAGCTTACTGTTGACACCAGTGAGATAACCTACTACGCGCAGGCTAGGTAGCTTCCAGTGCTCCACTTTTTGTTTAATTTCGATGTACTATACCCTTAAAAAGCCCCATTCAGGGGCATTGGAGCGATAGGCATATTTTTCAAGACGATGCTTTCGAAGCTGTCTGAGCGATTCGGAATCAAGGAATTCTTTCTCCGCCTGCAAACACGTCACCTCAGCTGTTCAAACGTGCAGCTCGATCCGCAATCTTGTCGAATGAATCTTTACTAGCGCATGTGGACATGACAAAGGGCTTGGTCAGCGATAGTGTTTTCCGGATATAAATCAAATTCGCTCTCGGAACCGAAGACCGTCTGCCACCCCTCAAGTGGCGTTATGTTCCGATGCGTTCCGCATTTTCGGGTCATGGCAACTACATAGGTATGCGGTTGGAAACTGATGCGACAAAGACTCGGATTATATATTCTTCGAGGCCCGGAATTATGCAGCCATACCGTGAAACTTCCATCCACATCAGCCAGAACAGAGCTATGGACTGCGGCTTCTCCCCGACTATAATGGCGGAGGTGCGTTCCGCGAAGCTCCTACAGCAGCATGTTATAACAAAGACGTCGCCAAACTGTTTTTCGTTTCAAGATCATATCAGATCTAATCGGGATTCCTTGTAGCATGTATGACATACGATGAACAGGAGATTGAGAGTAAAATGTTCTTAATAGCAGAGTTGCGAGATGTCCCCGCATCCTGCGTAGTTCTGTAGCAACACCTTATAATCATGCAAAGAGGAGGGCAACAGCAACGCAGCGTCCAGAACCTACCTGTTATTAATTACCACGCCAACAAGGTGGCGAAACAAAATAAAGAATTGGTCGTGACGCAACAGTGGCTGAGGGACTGGAAGCGATCATCAGGCCATTTTTTCATTTCTCAATTCTGCATGATCGTGCAGAATCTCTCTATGCAAGAGTTTCATGCGACTCTTCATTACGTTTTGAGGATAAGATGTGTAAAAATGCCGAAAGTCTGGAGCCCACCCCCTGTAGCTTTTGCTACGCTCGCATCAGCTGAAATACCGAGTATTCTGACTCGAGCGAAACAGGCGGCACCCACGGTAAACACAAAACTGGCGAAACAGGTCGTGTCACGATTTCTGCTCATATTTTAGGGCTTTCACGATTGCATGTTCACGGCAGTTGGCGCGATCTGCTGTGAAGTTCGCAGAAAGGACTCAGTGATTTTTTGCTTCCGGAACGAAACGGCAGAAACGACAGGGCTGCAGTGAAGACCATGGCTGACATTTGTCTAACGACTTGGTGCGCCTTGCATTGTCTTTTTCTCGGGCAGGGAGAAGAGTTGTCCTGGTGACTTAATCGTTACTGCTGTATGAGTGTGTTGTCTATGTCCGTCTTAACGCAAACTACCGAATCCGCTTGAACCAGACATTGTGCGTTTACAGAAGTTCATTGGTGCGGTACGAGAGCACTAGGTTTATTCGCTTTTAGGAAGAAGACTAAGACTTTTGAACCTCGGTGAGCACAACACAGCTCTGCGGTATTGAACGCAGTGAATAAACATAGGAGAAATTCATTTTGGCGCCAATGCTTGCCTGCTTGAACACGAGCGCTGTGCGTTGAACTGGCACATGACACGGCACGATATATATTTGGCGGCCATATTTTTCGAGAGTGGCAAACCCTAAGGTCACTCGAGTTGCGAAAAGCACTCGCCTTTATGACAAGAGCTTGAAATGTAAAATGTTATACTCACACCAATGATGTCTCTTCCAGCGTCTCATCTTGAGCATTTCCACCCAGACGTTGTATAGCACGAACTGTGCACAGAACACGAGGAGGCATTCCCCGTCATCTTTCAGCAGCCTGCCGATGTTGCGGAACGCCGCCTTTTGATTCCGGATCCAGTGCAGACAGTAGAACGAGTAAATCCGATCTGATCATACCGTATTTGTGGAGAACGCAGATACGTCTGAAGAACCGCATCAAGACGTCGTAGATATCTGGATGTCGTAGTTTCTTTCGCGTAGTTCAACATGGATGGGATATGTCAATGCCTACAATCTTACGGCATGGTGATTCCAGTGAAACAACACGTCCCTCGTGAAGTCTCCGATGCCGCATCCGATGTCGAGAATCTGATCGTCCTAAACCAGAATGACTCTGAATTTCGTTCTTTTCAAAGCTTCGAGCATTGTTGAGCCTCACAGTTTCGCTTATACGCTCGTAATGTTCTGGGTCGAATCCTGCTTTCATTTTAGTTTTCAGCAATTATAACTGCAGAGGAGAATGCCACGTTGTGCGTGAGCACTCTTGCTAGGACCTATGGGCTTTGTGTCGGTTTTATTTCAGCTCCCAGCGGACGGCCAAGGGTCGACCCAACATATCTCGTCCTTGCACAAATATCGCTATCGCCAGTTTAGGCTTCCAAATTTTGAGTGGGCGATTGACCATCATCTTCGTGAAGATAAAGACAGTGGATTCCATCAGGATATCCAGAATGTGCCGGTCAACGTCTTTGCAACAAAAATTGGCAAATATACAAAAGTCCAAAGCAATTATTAACTCATACAAAGGCATGTCACACACAGCGCTGTGTTAACCCAACGAATCCAGTGCTTGAAGCGACACTGATTCGGGGCTGATTTATCGCTGACTTTAACGCGTCTTAGAACATGTCAAGATTAATATATCAGCAATGAGGAATTAAAAAAAGCAGGCGAGCGGCTTTTTTGACGATTTTCAGTATGTGAACGAGCTATCGTGTGATCGTTCCGCAGCGATTTTTTTAAATTAATATTGGTTTAGTATAACATGCAGAAAAGGTGAAGATTCTAGGCTTCAATTCCGCCTCTCCTATAACTGGGAAAACGTAAGATAGATGTTCTAGGTATGCAGGCATGTTACTGCTGAATGTTACCAACACGCCCTGTACACCCGTGTTTTGACAAATTGCGCTGCATAAACAGCTGGCTGCTGCCAAGTCGCCTTTCTGTTGAAGTAGCGGTTATTGATGTGGCTAAGAGACACCTCTCTAAAGACAGCCCTCGGTTGGCGACTCTGAAATTTCTGCACAATGACGGACTAAACCGCAACGTCACGGCAGCGCAATGCGTGCGATTGGATTAGCTGCGCGAAGCACTGCATCTGAATACCACAATGACGTTGCATTTTCGGCGTGTCCAATTGGCTCGTCTGACTCCTAGCCTTGGCCGCGCTCGAACGTCCGACTCTCTTATGGAATGATCGCACGTTCCATGACGTCAGTTGCTCCGCTATTGTGCAGTGGTTCCTACCTACTAATAATTGGCACGTGACAGGCGTGAGGGTTTTATAAATATACCGAAAAGAGTAATCCTTGATCGCACTCTTATATTCATAGCTTTATCTTTCAAATCAGGAATTCGAATTCTTGCGCCTGCACGTTGAAAAGAGCGTATACCACTTTCACTGGACCTTTTCACCTTCCGATGGCACCATGCGGCGGCTGCACGAACTAGAAATCGAGGAAGTGATTCACCTGCGCTCACAATCAGTTATCGGAGCATACGCAAGTTACTTCGCTCTCTGAGCTGCGACGCGTGCCCAACGCGACTTTAAGAGGGCATCCGTGGCGTCTCTAAACGTTGTGTTTTCTTTCCGTCCACTTTCTTTTTTGTTGCGTAACACAATTATATATATATATTGCAATCACGTGTTCTACTCGCTGATCCACAGCCTCTTTCGAATTTCCTCCATTTTTCAGTGCCGACTTCCGCTGCTTGGCATGGGTGCTCGCGCGTGCGCAGAACGCTTCTCCGAAAGGTCCATTGCGAATAATACTTCAGTTGTGTGTAGTATTTTATGGAGACAACTCTTTGAACTTTTTGTTGATAAAAGTGGAGTTGTTTGACACGCCCTCTCATACTTGTGATTCCGGTGAAATATTTAAAAAAAAGGCAATTGCAAAAAAAAATTACACCATCTTCCCGAGGGGAACCATGGGGTGATGCGGAGCATCGCGGATCGTAATTAATTTATTCCCTTCTTGACTGATTTCTTTTGGCCCGGCCAGATTTGGGCTGCGGCGGACGCGAGCGGCCGAGAAACGCTAGCAGACGACAGCCGCAGAGTTGCGGGAAAGCCCACCCCACTGGAAAGCCCTGGCGTGGCGCTGCGACCCGCGCGCCCAAAACTATCCTCCTTTCACTCCTCCGGGGAACGCGCGCCTACCGCTGCTTATATTCACACTTGAAGGAGAGGAGACTAGAGAGGAGAGTTACGCATGCGCGCGCGGTGTGAGTAAAGCGAACGCACGCGAAGTGCACGCAGCTTGTGCAGAGAGAGCGGAGAGAGTAACGAGCAGCTGTTGGAGAGAGGGAAGGAGGAGAGTTGCGCATGCGTAGTGTGAGTGCGGACTACGCCGACGCCGCGGGACATAGACCCGAGCAAGAGATGCTCCGCATCTAAAAAAAACATAGCAAAAAGAAACACCTTGAAGCGCAGCACCGCCAAAAACCGAGATTTTATCGTCCTCAGTATTGTCACGAATAAAGGCGACGAGACGATAAATAAGGAAGTGAAGAAATAAAGGTTTAATCGGCGCACATGTGCCAGACACAAATGAAACAACAAACGCCAAAAAAGCAGCAGCGAGCATCATCGACGGTAGCAGCCGCAAGCGACGGTGCGTCGCAGTGACAACTGGCTCTTCGGAGAGTGAATGAGTGAGCAATACCGCGCTTGGCCCTTTATCTACTAAACTCGGCTTCTCAAAGATTAAGCAGGAATTTTCGGGAATAAGCAACGACGACACTGACTCGTGCCGAGCATTCCGGCGTAGTTATCTCTTATGATCGGCGTTAGATTAAACATAAACCTCCGACAAGAAGGGAGAAGCGATCCTTCTCGGTCATGCACGTGGGAAAACATCCCTATAACAGTGCTTTGCCCCGATGAAACCTTTAAGTATAGACAATAAAATAACGGCAACAACAATAGACTGCGCGGGGGACTTTAACCATAAGTAGTTATCAGTCCTATCGAGCATAAAACGGCTTGAGACGCACGACGTGCACCACCTCGAGCCGCCGTGTTCGCGCCTTGAAGCACCTCGTAGATCGGGTCTTCGAGGCGACAGGAGCCTGGCTTCGGACTTCGCATGTAGGCGCTTCGAAGAGCTGCCTCGCTAAGGGGCCGCGGCGCTCATGTCGGGGGCCCAGCCACCCCACTCTGTCTCCCAATTGAAAATGAACGTCCCGTCGGTGGAAGTTGTACCGGCCAGCGTCGACAGGTTTTGGCCTTGAATCCACTGGCGGCTAGCTGGCGCGCCTCTTCTGCTCGATGTCTGATCATTTGGGTGTCTACGGTCCCGTCGTAAACCTAGCTCATGGGGCGGCATCGAGTCGAACATCGTCGTCACTTTTCCTCTTGCACCGGCCGAAATGGTGTCACTCCAGTGGTTTCTTGAACTGCCGTGTAATACGCAAAATGCGACGCACGGCAACACTTCGTCCCACGTCTTGTGCTTCCTGTCGCGACTTACAGAAGGCCACAAAGTTTACAGATCACGGGAGCCATGGCCGAGCCGCATTACTACGCTGCCTTGTGGCTAGACGCCCGTTGTCAAGACCCGTAATGTGCGCATGCGCGTCCTTTTGTAGTTTTAGGCATTTTACTACCCCGCTTCCAACCGACGCCTTCTTATTCTCACGAAAACGGCTCCGGGCATCGCTCGGGAAGCTGCTGTTGGCTGCCCTGGCGGAGCTGTATCTCGGGTGGCGCGATGACTGGCAACAGCTGCGATATCAACTCTATCTTCCGCCATCCGGCCTGGAATATGTTTCCCAGCTCAGCGGCCAGTCGAAAGAAACAGCCATTTTGACCTTTTAGAGCGCAGCTCTTTTCGCCCGTTTCCGGCTTGAGCGGCGCCGCCGTTGGTGTAACCCGCTCGTTGCATGATGGGACGTTTCCTAAATGACGTCACGAGGGTAGCGACGGGGTTCCCCTCCACGTGGGTCACGTAGGTTACCACCACGAAGGTCACGAGGATTACCCTCACAAGGGTCACGAAGGTTACCCTCACGGATTACCTCATGAGGGTCACGAGGATTCCTCACACGAGGGTTACGAGGGTTACCCTCACGAGGGTCAGAGGTTTTTCTCACGAGGATTACTCTCATGAGGGTCACGAGGGTTACTCTCACGAGGGTTACGGAGGTTACCCTCATGAGGGTCACGAGGGTTACCCTCACGAAGATCACCCTCACGCAAGGAGGATACAAGGGTAGGAGAGGGCATGACGTTAGCCGCGTAGCCTCCACAAGCCATGCTCCCTTGACACCTCGCCTCTTTCTCATTTCTCCTTACCTCTACCCCTCACTTATCAGCCCAGCATGACCACATCACGTGACCGCAGCTAGCCTTGTCCAGCCTTCGATCCGATAAAACAGTACCGGACGGAGCGCGCAAGCCTGCAGGGAATCCTTCTACAATCAACCATCAATCTCGCACGTGACATGTCAGGCGAACCAATCACCAGAGAGATCTGCGGTCACGTTGGATACAATATCGTTCAACACTTTCATGACTGAGGCTTCACCAATATTACAACGTGCCCCTGTTATTACTTATAACCTCCTTGCCCTCACGAGGGTCTCGAGGTCACCCTCACCAGAGTTACCCTCGTGACGTCATACGAGACGTAACGTGTGACGTCATTATAGAAAACACGTGACGTATGACGTTACCTGACATCACACGCATCTAAGATAGCTGATAAAAATATTCCTGCTAAATTTACCCTCGTGACGTGACGTGTGACACGTGTGACATCGCACGTGACGTCAGGCTGAAGTCACGAAGGTAAAATTTTCCCGCTAAGTATTAGCGGGGAAGGAAGAGGGCATACCCTCCTTTCCGTACCCCTCCCTCTTCCTCCTCAAGAGATGCCCTCTCATTCGGCGTTACACAAAAAATGTAAACGTCTTTAACATTTTTTTTTATTTGTGGATATTTTTTTGCATACGGGGCAGAGATAAAGGCGTAATGTCTGACAGAGCTTCTGCCCCTACAGTTAAGCATAATATATGGAAAAATGCATGCTATATAAGCATAAATGAAGCTAGACAAAAACAAACAGAATATATCAAGAAACCTGAACAACATATGGCGCAATGGCGCATGAATATTCTCAACTAATGGCAAAAAAATATGATATGCATAAAATGAAAATAATACTAATAACAACCGCACATGTAATGAAAACAAAATTCTCTTTGATATGTTCAGTTATGCAATAAATATTTAAGACAGTACCATTCAAATAGCTACAATAATGCGACACTTCAAGTAAACTGCCATGAAACTAAAACAAAACAACTAATACCGGGAACTTGAATAAGAAAATAAAATATATTGTAGGGTGTTTTACGAAAAAGTTGACAAATTCGATATTGCAAAAACTACGCGTCGCAATAAAAAAAAAAAAGCCTTGCATCGTTTTGGTACTGGGCCAGAGGCCAATTTAGGAAAATTATTAAAGTTTGGGATAATTAGGTTGTTGATTATTTTTTGCGTAATCAACGTTTATATTATTGTGATTAGAGGCTTGGCTTCACTTAGAAACTTCCTGGGCATCAACGAAAAACACTAAATCAATAAAATGCAGAGCGATAGAATCACACGCTCGGCACTTTACGGCTTTCTGAAAAAATCGCACAACTTCGACGGCTTTTAAGTTTCCGGTTTGTGATCGGAGCGCTTCTCGGCCCAGGCGGCATTGCTCCCCGTTGAGCAATAGTGCAACCAGCCTCTGCTGCGTTGCGCGTCGCCCCACGCTCTCGTATCCCTGAGAGATACACGGTACTGTTGAAAATCTAAGGGTGGTGGAAGTCCAGGCGCAGTTCCTACCAGGAACAAAACACAGGCTCATGCCACATTTAGTGCGCCGAACTTGCGCCTGACCACTCGGACAGTGTCGGCAGTGTCCTTTCTTAAGAAACACTTGGCCAATGCCCAACACTCATCGCACCGCACCTCCGCAGAAGGTCGCGGCTGGACATGGTTCTTGATTTTCTTGGCGGGCCCACTGCGACAAGAAGGTCGTCTATGCTTTGGCTTCGTGTGCTATTGTCAGGGCATCTGCAATTAGAAGCTATGGAAGCCTTCAGAGGAAGTTCTGGTCTTCACTCTCAGTGATAGCACTCCCGGCGGTAAGAGCAGCCAAACATTGCTTACTGCACGTTCAGGGATCTGAGCAGAAAGCTTCATGTTGTAACGCTTGAATGAGTGTGCGAGGCTACAGCTCTATCAACATATCCCCGAGGTCCACCCCGCCCATATGTGCGTTGTATTCGACAATGGAAGTTTTGGGGTGTCGTATATGTGACAAGGGGTGTAACGCCTACACCCCCTTTTTTAGAGTGTGGCCACTTTAGACTTTTCCTTTTTCGAGTATCTTTTCACCGATCCGAGACGCTGAACACCAACAAATTCGCGGCACAAAGTTACAACTTACAACTATGTTATCAACCTTCTTGATCATGGTTACTCTAGAGTTCTTGTCAGTCTGCTGGTCAAGAGTCCCATATCCTATCTTGATTGGTGTATTGTCATCCTGTAGGGGTCAGCCTCGAGTTCTCGCGTTCCGTATAGTGCCAATGTACTTGATCTGGAAACTTCTGCTCAATATATACTTTACCAGCTCAACGCTGCAAAAGTGGTGGTCGAAAACACCACCGTGCTTTGCGTTTGATGAACAGTCTTGCGTAGAGTCTACGGCGATTTTCCTCTTAACGCCCTAAGTCTCTTCTTCCCTTGTGAAATTCGACTTACAGAAAGTGTCCTTCCCATGCATTGGGAGATATGTCATAAACCATGCCGATACCACAGCCCGCACAAAAGTTTGAAGCCCCACTTGTGGTGTTTTGGCTCAACACAGTTCACCAAAAAACAAATAGCAACACCCTCTACGCCGTGAGTGGTTTTGCGCGCAGGCGAGGCACCTCCTCAAATCTTGTAATCACCGCCGTGCCTGTGCAGCGACGGCCTTCAAGGCGAAAGACTTGGACGAAGTTCAATCCACTCTCACAAAATCCACTTCAGTTTAGCTAACTTTTCCGAGTAACTTGGTAACTTTCAATTACAGCTTTATTTGGGTAGTAATTAGTGGTTGTAACTTAACTACATTTTTTAGGTAGCTTTACCTCAAAATTACTAACTACTTTTGAAATCTAGTGCTAATTTTGCTCACCACCCAAAAGCTTCGCGGCAGAAATAAATAAGACACCGGCAGATGAAGTGACATTTCCGAGCAAGGGGCCCCCTCCCATTCCCGTTCCCACAAAGCGTCCCTTGGGCCAAGGTGGGCGACGAGCAGCCAAACAGAGCTGCCTGCGCGCACGAACGCAGGAACTTGACAAGCCTTGGTCGGGTAGGCTGACCTAATCCGGCAATGCACGCCGGCGCCGCGCCTCCAGCTGCAACCGTGAAAGACGGGGACCTCCGAGGGTTGTTGTTGTTGCTGCAGTCTGCCTTCAGTGAGTTCTGACTCACGGCGGTTTGGGAGTTCCACGGGTAGGCGCCACTGGAATGACCTCGCAGCTGGGCGCCTGTTCCCATGGTCGCCTCGTCGTCAGCGCATACTCCTTGCAAAGCCGGACTTTCCTCCCACAAACGCAGACACGGATAATCCGTTCACGGGAGCAACTTCCCGCATCAAGCTACAGCTGTACGGCGACGATGCTTGTTCGCGTAATCTTCGCGTCCCTTCGATACCGTAGAGGCCGGCAAAGATTGCGGAGTCACCTTGCGAAATCCTTTTGTTGGGCCCGGCGTCAGCGGTAAAGTATACTTCATTCCATCTTTTGTTAAGCCAAAAGATATTTTTCTTCAGTAGCGTAGCACCTAAGCACAGCAGCGAGCAGACGCAGCAGTCGTCGCGGATGATCTCATCTGTCGTGGCGCGGGACTTGAACCCTTGACGGTCAGGTGCACTCGCTCAGCGTATGCTCCGAACGTCGATGGGAGTAAAGAGGGGCCAATCGCGAGCAATCTGAAGCTCAACTTGCCCCAAAAAAAAAAAAGCTTTTTTATTTTTTTTATAAAAAGGCTTCTCTAGCTCTAGGCAAACTCCACATGTTTCAAAATGGTGAGTTGGGCGAGTTGGTTCGATCAGGGAAAATCAAGCGCCGAAAAACTGAGGACGCATATGGTGCTGATTAGGACAGCAAAAAAACTGGGACAGCGCCTTGTGTCGTCGTTTCCTCACTTGTCCTAGTTTTTCGGCGCTTGATTTTCTCACATGATTCGCCGCGGATCACCGAAGATGTGACGCTTGCCTCGCCGCGAACCTGCCACAGCTTGTTTCTTAAATTCAACGCTGCCGTTCCATCCAGCGTGCAGTCGGCAGGTGCCCCACGATCTTATTGGCTTGGCTGGGGAACGTCTTTTGGGGGAAAAGGGAACCTCTCCGATAAGGACTTTGAGTGGCCCAGCTGCTTCTGCGAGTGATTAAACTGCTTGGTGAAAAACGCAAGCCATAAAATGACTGGCATTTATTTTTGGGCTCGCGGGTTTCCACGGATCAAAACTGCTGTTCATTTTGCTACCACAAAAAAGTACAAAAAGTAATTTCGAAAGTAACTTCAAAGCAACTCGCTACTTTTTACGAGTAGTTAGTAGTTTACTCCAACTACAGTTCTCAGGTAATGCGTACTTTCTACTTCTACTCCATTCATAACAGCGTTTACTACCCAGCCAACTTAACTTAACCTACCTTTTTTGAGTAGTTTGTACCATGTCTGCTTCAGAGGTTAAAGGGCAACTCCGGTCGGAAAACGTTTTCTCGTGTCCGTCCTCGTTTCATCAGTTGGTCACGATCAGTTGCCGTCAAAGAAGAGGTATGGGGGCTATGAGCTACAGCATCGCCTACTTTCTTCTACCTGGGAAGTCCCGAAGGAAGAATACGTGGCGGCCTTCACGAACCTCAAGGCAGCGTTCGACGCGCTCTTCGTGCACCTCTCGTGCTCAAGGTTGTGCCGCACGGACTTTGAAGCGGCCTTTGCATCAGCGCTTTCCTTTTCGTGTTTTTTCCCGGCATTCGGCAACGGAGCTGCCGTTTCCATAGCACTCAGGCCATCTGAAAAAGGTTCAGGACCTCGGACTACGCAAGGCTTGGCTAAAAGAGAAGATTCTTCGGTAGCGTTGTTTGTACGCCAAGCCAATCTGGCTTCGCCTTTGTCCCGCCAACTTTTGTACGTATTGCTCGGTGCAGTTTGAAGCCAATGGCACCGCTGAGCCCCCAGGAGTCCCACATAACCGATCCTGTACTTCGAGGATGCCTCGCTCTCGGGAACTGGAACTACGGAGCCAGTCGCTACGCACTTCAAGGAAGCCTGGCTCCGGTGAGTACATTTTGCAATGTGAAATGAAGTTATCCCTAATATCGAATTTCTTATCTGCCGTAGTTGGAGATCCTCTGTGCTTTTCCCCATTTGCAGGAAAATTTAACAATACTTCACCGGAAAAGCGCACCCCGAAATGTCTACATGTTCGTGGAGCATATCGAGCAAGACGAGGCCACTAACAGATGCTGCCTCCGAGGTCTCCAACGGCGGCCGAGCCCGAAAGCGTAAAAAAGTGGGAGATGAAAGACGAGGCCATCAAGAAGCTCATGGAGCGTCTGTCCGAACGAGGAGCTGAGCGTTCAAGAGTTCTCGCAAGCTGGTGCAGCGATATTTCAGTTATATAAGTAGTGGATGTTGCTCCGCATGAAAGTGTATGCAAAAACGTCAAAAGAAATCTCATGTAATTTGCAATATTGCAAGAGATAGTAATTACTGGCGCAAAATAACAAAGAACACACAGTGCGTGTTGATTTGAAAAATAAGAGCCCGGGTGTACGAGTGCGCTGACATTGGTTACGAGAGTGTATTAATAAATAGCAAAAGAAGTAATGTACAGAAAAAGAAAAAAAAGGCGAGCAAAATAGCACTCTAGTTTTTGCCAACTAGCGATAGAAAAATCCTCAACCCTGAAATGACCGGCATTTCCCGAATGTTTGTGCGCCAATAAGTCTGTAAGCCGACACTGAAAAAGCGTACCGATCCGTGCACTGCTGCAGACACGTAACCGAATCGTCTCTCAGGAGCGTAGGGAAACTGGGCACGGGGATGACATTGACACTGGGGCAAACGAGACGGGGATTTCGAAAGCGGGGATTTACGGCATTTGCGGTGTATGGCACGGGGACGTTGGGACGGGGGAAATGAAATCAGGGGATTCGTGTGCTACAGCCGGGGAAATTTAAATCGAGGGACTCGTGCTACAACGATTAGGTTCCCAGATATTTCATCGAACGTGCGTTTCTTTGAACGCATTTCATCGAAAAAATGGACGTTTCATTGAACGCCGTTTTATCGAACGCCGTTTCATCGAATCGCTGACGGCCCCGTTTCATCGAATGTCTTTTATATGCGCGTGAAGAGATGCGCTTATGCACGGATCGGGAGTGCATTTTCGTGTCATTCTACACATTTCATCGTCGGGATACTTCAATCTCCAAACTTGTAGCTGTTGACAACCTTATTTTGATGCTAAGTAACCGCAGGCACAGTATGGTATCCGATTTTATGTTTGTTCTCGCATATTGTGCTTATTTGTTCACCCTCTGTAATACCCGATGGGCCTTGAGGGTATTGTGTAACAAACAAATAAAAAGCTGCACTCCCGGTAAGAGCGCGCGCAATCCAACGCATGGAGACCAGAGGAGGCGACTTAAGGTTTTGCAAAGCAGGCGCCACAACTTCAGCCATGTGGGCCTCCTAGCCTCTCAGGCGCCTCTTTCTATTTTTACTGTTTTACTGCCCGAAGCTCAGTAGCTAAAGCTGAGAGTGCTATTTAAGAAAGTACAGCAAAACATTGTTTTTAGTTCTACGACTCAATGAAGTCAAAAGTAATGTACGTCACTTCAGATGTTGTTGCAAACTGTGGGTTTCATGTGTCCGTAAGCGACCGCCATTTCACCGTTTCAAATGATGAGCAATTGCTACTCAAAAAGTCCCCCACAGCCATGCTCCGTTGGTTCTCGCAAAGAAGGCGGGCCTTTCTGCTCTCTTGCCGCTCTGGCCTTCTTCCTGGCGGGGAGGCTCTTGGGACCTCAGCATCGCCTCCAGCTTGTCTTCCCCGTCACTTGATGTTCTGCGGCGATGGCAAGTAAAAAACTTCCAGGGTACCGGGATGGGCAACTCCGACCAGCTTCAGGCGGCGAATGCCACCCTTCTACGCCGTTGTTCCCTCTGGGCTGACCCAGGTCCATGAGGGGCCGCACCGACCACAGGCTCGGAGGGAAGAGTGGAGCGCGAACGCCTCAGCCCGTCTGCAGCGTGCTTGCCCTCCCCATCACGTAGTGAGTCTCGAACCACCCGAGAAGTTTATCTCGCCTATCGGGGTGGAAGTGGCGCTTGATTTTTTTCGCAACCTCTGCGTAAAAACATGATAGCACGAATAATGCATTTGTCTCTTCCATTAGAGTGCCAGACACAACATGTAGGTATGCCACAGCGCAGAGACAAACATACCTGACGTATCCAATGAGGGGTTAAGAAGGAGAGGGCACTACAGCTGTCTCACCAAGCGAATTTTCTGTTTTCGTCTGTTTCCCTGTTTTCATACTTTCCGTTAAAATCATAACATTTCCTGTTCTTGGCTTTTCTGTAAAAAAATATACTTCCTGTTTATCAAATTTTGCAAAAAACCGGTTTCTGTTAAAACAAAGAGTGTCTCTTCTGAAACTTTGTAAAAAGATCGGCTTTCTGTAGTCGAATATTTGGAAACCACCGGCTTTTGTTAAAAGAAAGATTGTCTGTTTTGGAACTTTGTAAAAAAATCGACTCTCTGTTCGGCCAATTCTGTGGAAAAATGATTTCTGTTAAAAGAATGGTTGTCTGTTTTGGGACTCTGTAAAAAGATCGACTTTCTATTTTTGAATTTTGTGAAAAAACAGTTTTTCTTAAAGAAGAAACAGAGTTTCTGTTCTACAGCATTGTAAAAAGACAACTTAAAAAATGTTGTAACAAGAAAATTAGTTTTTATTAAAAACATGTAGCAGAGTTTACATAATAAAAAAATAACTGTCCCAGAGCATCGAAAAAAAAATCTGTTAAGCCCGACTCCTATTAAAGCGACATAAGCAACACCGACACAGACAAAACGCGAGTGCGTGCAGCATTAATGCTATGCGACGTTTGGTAGGCTTGCAATCAGTCATGCTTCGTTCACGGAGCACACTGAGCTCGGGTACGAACCTCGAGTGATTCAAGCCTGCCAAATATAACATCGTGTGAATGCTGGAGGTTTGTCACAGTCGGCTGTTGCTGTCTGTCGCCTTTGCGGGACTAGTACATAAGAAACATGTACAACAGAAAGTGAGAGGGTAATGTCAAATTTTCTCGCAAGGTAGAGCATATATTCATTCATTACCATCCGATTATCGCATATACTTATTCATTACCATCCGATTATCGCCACATCCTTAATAAACATTTACACTTGTTTTAACAAGGCCACCATTATTGTCCACTCTTTTTCTATTGCTGAGTAAGACGCTGAATTCCAGTCCAATAAAAGTCCTTGCTTCGACTAAGCAGATTGGCGTGTAGTTCCAGATCACCAACATCCAGAAAGTGGCACCTTCCGAGTGCATTGGTCAACTACCTTTTGTTTCGCCTACAGACTCGGACTACGTTTCTCGGAAGACAAGCCGACACTGCACATGAGTCTCCAAAGTAGGAGTAAATACCTTTACAGGGGCGGAATTGAGTCTTACTTTGCAATGTGAATATGAAGACAGTTTGAATAGTTATTGAAAAATTACTAAGTGCCTGTGAGCAACATGGCAACCTTTTTGTTTGATTAATAAATACGCTATACTTTGCGACAAGGCATTTCGGGGCCTTATAGTTTCCTACCTGCTTTTATACACTGTTGTCGCACCCCACTTACAGAATACGGAATACAGTTGCCGTATTCTGTAAAGCTGTGAAAGAAACATGTTTTCGAAATTGGCTCATCAACCAACGGTTTGCAAGCTTCAAAAGCTCGCAGGCTAGCAGCATTTTAGAGGGTCTCTTAATTAACCGAAATTCAAATTAAGTGTATTGTTTCTCAGATCAACTTGGAAACTTGTTTTTGTGGAACAGAAATGTCAGTAGGTCAAATATTCAACATCAACTGAAATAAACCACTGATCATTTTGGGAACACGCCATATTTAGACCTTCCCCACTTTCCTGGACTTATTAATGCCTGGATGTTTGCTATCAAAGAAGTCGTCAAACTTGTTAAAGAAAGAAAACATGAGATATTGTAATATTTGTAAATAACCACTTTATTTATTGCATTTGCCATGCTTGGGCTCTGACCAGATGGCATCTCTTCAACATACTATTAGAAACTGCAGTTTATTTCTTAACTTTGCCACGCTTGGGGCTGAACAAATGGAATTTATTGAACATACATACTTCGACTCTTAACACTGCCCTCTTGGGCTCTTAGCAATGACATTTCGTGAATATATACCGGGTATCCTTTCTATGGAGAAAAATATTGAAGGGAACTTGCACAAGCGCATTCTTGAGAGTGCCATTAGCTTACTTGACTTGGCGGCCACTAGGAACAAGAGATGTTTTAATTAAGCTTTTCGTTAAAAAATAAGCATATAGTTACAATTAGAAACTTGATGAGCATCGTCAGAAACCACTAAATCATTCAAATTTAGAGACTAGGACCACATGTATTGTTTCTCTGGCTCCTGCAAATGTGTCACGACCTCCATGTTTTTCCGTCTCATCATCCACATTTTCGCTCTGTAAGCCTTGTGCCTGCATTAATTCTGGTAACTTTTGTGAAATACCACTTCGTACGTGTTCCTAATCTTTCTAAAATTAACTGATTTAGTGATTTCTGATTATGCCCAGCAAGTCTCTAACTGGAACTGATTATTATTATTGTATGCAAAACTGTTTTAAAACTTAATTATCCTAACCACTACGTGCCTCATTAAATAGGTCCCTTGACTATGACCAATGTGGTGCCAAGCCTATTTTTGTGAGATGCATAGTTTTTACATTCAATGACTGTCAAAACAGTGCACGCGCCCCCAACATTTATGAACAAATTTGGTGGTTTTTGACCATGGCCAGGAAGTTTCTAATTAAAAGCATATGGCTCCATTTACTAATTAGAGGTTAATTAAAAATATCTGTTAATTAGCCACCTACTTGCTCAAGCAACCTTGTTTGTAGTGCCCGCCAAGTCGAGTAAGCTAATTGCAAAATGAAGTTACCCAATGAAACTTCTTGTTTTGAAAATTTGGTGCAGCTAAAAGCAAACACCCAGTATAGGGTGGCCTAAATAGTGGTAGGCTGTAATTTGGCTCCTAAAAGTAGCGTCTGCACGCAGCTAGATCAATTTTTAACCAAACATGTATTTTAATGGCACAAGTCGTAAACTTGCGAAGTATAGCTCCATTTCTGTCAGAAACAACAACACTATTCCTCTAAACCTCTATGGCGGGCAACGACACAGACAACCAAGTCGCATCGACTCTGTTAGAGCCAGTTGATCGCTCGATTCGACCCGCGCCCGTTGCGAAACGAGTCCTCCATTCTATGTGAAATGCGAGTACTCATTTCGCATCGGGCTCTAACCGCTCACTGCGACTTGGTCGCCTGCATCAGTGCCCACCATAGACGCTAAAAAGATTATTGTCCTTATTTCTCAGAGAAATGGATCTACGCTTTTGAAGTTCACAAGGTAATGTGCACCACTAGAGCACACCTGTGGTGAATATTTTGAGCTAGCTACACAGAGAAGCCATTTTTTCCGGTGCAACTGACATCCAACCGCGCTGTTTATGCCACCCTATATACCATTAAATACATATTATCTCTTTCTTTGCCTTGCTTGGGCTTTAAGATGACATTTCCGGAAAATACCTTTTTATTTAAATCGGGAAAGTCTTAGGAATGTTTCCGCTTGAAAGGCATACTCCTCCAGGGACAGCATCAGCTTGGCAACTGCGGATGACACACGGAGTTACTTCTTCCTTTTAACAATCTTGGTGCCTCTTGGTGGGTTGCTTGCAATACCCCTGAAATCAAACAAACATATCTTTTTACTATAGCATTCTTCCCAATGAAACTTATATTAATTAAATATACAGGGAGGTTATGGAATGCTGGCCAAAACTTTCCTACAAGAACAATGCGTTGCATAGGGAAAATATGGATGCGATGTTGGTGAGTGCCAACGACCAATTTGGCAGATGCCCATCATATGGATAATCATGTGCCTAATAGACTCATTTCAAATAAGGACACCAAAGTGTTGTGAACCAGAAGTCTGGGTTGCTGCCGCCATGTTTAGGATGTTTGAACTGCCGGAGGGAATTATGTGCATCGCCACATTTTAAGTCAATATTTTTGGGAAAACTGCGCCTGGTCGCTTAATAAGGTACACAGGGTGTTACAGTTATCTCGAACCAAGCTTTAAAAAAAGCAGAGCATTACAGGCGAATGGAAACAACTGTATGTTCTTAGCAGACGTCTTGCCAGAGGCAATATCTTTTTTATTGTGCCTAATTAGATAATTAAGACTA